>JABKKP010000220.1:0-77471 GCA_013624355.1 Fusarium caatingaense
TGATACATCCCAAGACCTCATGATCCTTCACTATACCGTCTATAACGTCTTTGGGAAGAAGGGGATGTACTCTCACTTCAAACGAGGAACGGGCACAAACGTCAAGCAAGTCGCCGTTCACTGGGACACAAGTTTCTTTTGGCGTCTCGAATCCTCATTGGCCTGTATGTTGGGCGTTCTCAACGAGCTCCGAACACTGTATATCTTGTGGCACCCGCGTCAGGATTGGATTCCACCGCCCAATTTTATTGACGAGATACCTGAAGAACACCGATGGAAGGAGTATCTTCACAGGCACAGAAGGACACCGGAAGATACTTCTCCTGAGACGTTTCATCTCCGCGATCGGATCTATTATGAGTTACCGGATGATATGGTTATGTTCATCACAACCCAAAACGGAGTAGCCGGGTCATGCAGAACCGTAGAAGAGATTGCAAAGAGGCAAAGGCAAAAGAATGGAGGTGTTCCGCTTCCTCCCCTGGTCATTCGGTTTATGTCGTGGAAGCTGGCTCCTGGTGTAAGAGGAAGATCTGAAACGGATCCCGAGCTATTGTAGACCTGGCTGTCAATACATTGCTTCTCATAACCTGATGTCTACCTGCAGAAGTAGCAACAGCCAAGAGCCTAAAGAATGAACGAGTTTTCGTCCCTTATTCGTACCTCCTTTAGACAAGAGACGAAACATTTGGTCTCTTATTGCTAGCTTAGACAATTATTTAGTCAATAAAGTCATCGCCTGTGAAGCAGTTGGATGTAAGTGAAGTCGGCCAAGTCAACCTCCGACCCCCGATGCGGGAAAATCCCGGATCCACAATAATTCTTTCCCGCCAATCCATCCCGGCGCATTTACGATCCCCACGACCAATTACGCCATTTGCACCTGAATCTTTTTTTACAGTCCACCAAACCAGCATATCACAATGGCAGACAAAAACGACGCCTGTCCCGTCGACCACAAGACCCGCGACGCATGGCTCGCCCAAGCCCGTGAAGCCGAAGCCGCAAAAGCAGCAGGATGTCCCGTCGACCACACAGCGCAGCAGCAGCCTAAATCATGGACTTCGACATTGACTTCATACCTATGGTCTTCACCAGCAGCTCCATCTACGCCTGCGCATAAACCAACGAACGATGGTCTTGATACAGACCGTGTAGTTTCTACGATTCCTCGAACTACGGGTAACCCTGCGGCTTGTCCGGTTGATCATGAGAAAGAACCTGCGAGACCGAAGAACCATGAGATGGAGACTGGTATGGATCCCTCGGGAAACTGGGTGTATCCTTCCGAGAAGATGTTTTTCGAGGCGATGAAGCGAAAGGGTTATGATGCGAGGGTGGCGGATATGAAGACTGTTGTGCCGATTCACAATGCTGTCAATGAAAGAGCTTGGAAGGAGATCAAGGAGTGGGAGGCGCCATACCTCGAGGGAACGACGTAAGTCTCTCAATTGCTCTTTTTGCAAATGTATACTAATGAGAGTAGATGCGGCGGCCCCAAGCTCGAATCTTTCGCCAACAAGATGGATCGCATGACTCCTACTGCTCGCTTCAAGACCATGATCGGCTACACAGCACCCTTTGACCGTCACGACTGGGTTATCGACCGCTGCGGTACAAGGGTTGACTACGTTATTGACTTTTACTCTGGACGACCTAATGGATCTGGCGGACCTAGTTTCTATCTCGATGTGCGGCCAAAACTGAACACGTGGGAGGGTGTCAAGATGCGAGCCAAGCGATGGGCTTTCTTGGCATAAGCACTGTATAATGATGTGTATGATATGTATAATTCACAGGGAGGCGTTGGAAAATGTACAATAGGGTTGATAAAAGTATAGAGTGTCACAATCACGACTGCAAGACGTAAAATGATCTTGGTTTCTTCTACTTACTCGTCCTTCTCATGCAAGTTCAGACGAGTAGCTGCCTGTGTCTCAAAGGCCTGAGAGTCCAAGTTCCAACCCCTAGCACGTAGCTGATCCCAAAGCGCAACATTATCGAGGGAGACTTCTTTGCTTTCTTTCCCTGGGATTGTCTTCCCCTTGCCCATGCCCCAGGCCATCTTCATAGCCTCAAACCAAGCGCTGATGGCGTGGATAGCGGTAGAATCCTCCCAAAGCATGATCTTGATACGGGCCGGATGCCCTGGTATCACGAAGAGGGTGTTCTTCCAGCCACCAATGATGACCTGGTCCTGACCTCGGCCGTGGCGGGCCTCACCATAGCTTCCTGCCATTTCGATACGGGCGACTTCTTCGCCGTTCTGGTTGCGGACGACGGGTCGCCAGATTAAAATGCTCTCGCGCTTGGAGACCTCCTCGGGGGTTAGGACTTTGCCGGTCTTGAGGAACTCTTCGAAAAGGATAGTGGCGCGCTGGCGGTTGAGATTTTCCATGCATACACTGCTCACGCCGAGGTAGTTCATCCACAAGTGTGCAAAGACCAGGGTTGTCATCAAGAACATAACGGTATGATGATCCTCCACGTACTTGACAATGAGCGTTCCAACAGCAAGACCAACAAGACCAACGGCTGTTTCTTGACTAGCCTCTTTGGCGTTGAGTTCAGCAAGGTTGTCATGTTTAGCAAAGTGCACGCTCAACGCAGCTTTGCTTGCACCCGCCGCTACACCACAAAGCGCACGCAGGGCCTCGCCGGTGGTGAGAGCGAGGACCTTGCCGTAGGGACCGAGGTATGGGCTGTACAGCTCCATGAAGAAGGCAGTGTCGTTGAATAGGTCCGCTAGGAAGCGAAAGCGCTTTGCGTCAGGTTCAATCCGGAGACCAAATCGATGAGCGAAAAGGATCGTGGCAATACGAGAAATGGCATCCTTCAGAACCGTGAGCATCATGGCGAACGTGGCGGATGAGTTGGCATCGCCGACGCCCAGGCCCTGTAGCAGGGCTCTGTTTGCGAGAAGGGAAGTGATGGTAGAAAAGAAAGCTTGCAGGGAGTCGAATAATTGATAGTTGAAGTAGTCTCTCGATACGGAATGAGGGTATCCAACAGGCATGAAAGCTTCGTTCATAGATGGGAGTAGAGAGGTGCGAGCCTTCCTCTCGAGAACGGCCTGCAAATGTTAGCGACGTAGCAAGCCAGATATTTAAAACGAACCTGACTATCAGGAGCATCATTCCATGTTCGTACGAGATTCCCCGATTTATCGCGTTCGGATATTCTAACAGGCTGGCCGCGGCCAAGCTGCTCTGCGAGATCACTCATTTTGTGATGTTGATGTTGATGTTGATGTTGATGTTAAAAGGTGGGAGGGAGCTGCCTGGAGGTAAAGGTGTCAGGGTCGTCCGTCACACAGCTGTAATAAGTTATAGTGAGTTGACAGGTGCCCCGCAGTGCTGAAGGTTACCTGCCTACATTGGGACGGCTTCCAATTGTTCTTTCCTAACTTTCCTAACCGGAGGTCTAAACTCTCCTAAAGAATTGTCTTAATGTATGTTTGATCTTTAGTATCTTTAGTGGAGACAGATGTATCGGCGCCGGAGGAGATGGGTCGTCTGGTCGGTCGTCCGGCCCCACACAGCGATTGAGCTCGGAGACCTATGCAAACCAGTATAACATAACGACAGAGTTCATATTATTGAGGTCACGGTCATGGTGGCAGGTTTGTATTTTAAGGCTTAGGCTACCAGAATGATTGGCCTGGGTGCTGGTGTAAGCTAGCCTAATAGATTGACCAGATTATTCCATCTTTCATGCTGTCGGCGGCCAATTCTTCTGACACCCTGACGACTGGCAGTGCAAAAGGTTGCATATCGCAACGCCTTGTTTGTTTCCCAACTAAAGGTCTAAACTCTCTCCTCAACTTGGCAGCTGTGATGTGCAAAGAAAAAGGTGTATTACTTACACCCGGCGAGGGCTCCAGGGCTTGGAGCGCCGGGCGCTTCAGCGCGAGGTCGGCCTGGGCGGCCGCAACGGCAACCTTGGCCTCGGCGACGGCATCGCTGGCCGCAAAAACACGATCCAAGGCCTCATCCTTGGCAAGGCGGGCGGAGCGGCGGGTGGTGAGGCGCAAAGCTGAGGAAGAACCATCGGACGACATATCCTTCGGCAGGCAACTGTAAGGGAGTCGGGTATGATGGTATGTATACTTTGTATTAACTCTATATTCAGGGCCCAGAGTCTCTTTGTACCCTCACAAACCATATAACTAGCCCACCATCCGGCAGACTATTCATCGGAGATGTAGACCAGTATAACATAACAAGAGAGTTTATCTGGTTCTCCCCATGTGCCGTTGTGTACACCTTTCCTCTCCCATTCCTGCATCGCGATACTACCCCCTCTTAGTCTACTCATCTTGGCAGCTGGGAGTATAAAATAGAGCGGCAACTTATGAAGCACCACCTTTGGCGTTCGCACACAAATCTCTTGGCCTTGCTCGCTACCTGTCCTGGAGGTACGTCTCGCTTGAGTGTTTCTTGATCACTACAATCTTTAGTGGAGACTGGATGTATCGGCGCCGGAGGAGATGGGTCGGAGTGGTTATCCGTACGGCCCCACGCGGCGATTGAGCTCAGGCGTTAAAGCATTGACTGCCAAGGACACGAGACGACAGCATCAGAAGACGCTTGCTTTCTCATGCAGTGAAATATGGTATTCGAGAATGTAATTTGAGACCTTGAGGATTTTGCGTTAGATTATATTACACAAAAACAACAAACTATCATAAGTAAATATACCGAGCAGCTTGCACCAAAGATCGCGGGCCTCTACTCTATCTACACCACGAATAATTCACATTCTGTCACGGTCCAGCACAAGCACATAGGACAACGGAAGTAAGTGAATGGACCTTGGAACACAAGTCTTTATCTCTTGTAGGAACTGTATCACCCCACTAAATATGTTCTTCAACCTGCTATTTACTATTATACGAATTCTTTTATCCCATCAAACTTGTTGTCAAAAAGTCTCAACTTCTAAGCAAGGAACTCGTCAGTCTTGACGGGACCCTCTCCAACTCCAGTAGAAATAACTCGGCTAACACCATCCTTCAGGGTAGTAGCAAGAGATCGGTCAAAGACAATGCTGGATCGGGCACTGGCAGCACCCTCCTTGAAACCACCGACACCCTGGAGAGCCTGGTAGAAAGCACCGACAACAATATCGGCATCCTTCTCCTCGTAGTAAATGACACAGTTGGGACCAGCATCGAAAGTGTACGCGGCAACGGTTCGGCCGACCTTCTCATTGATGTACTCAACAGCACGGATAGCAGCGCGGGAGATGTCGTTCATGTAGAAGATGGGAGGGTAGGTGTCGGCGCAAGTAGCGTGGAAAGAGTTGGACTCGCGCATGGTGACCTCGGCGAACTTGGGGAAGTCCTTGTTCTTGATAGCCTCCTCCATGAGAGCCATGTTGGTGGGAACAACGTTTGTTATTCTCTCCTTGAAGAGACCAGAGGTGGCAACGGTCTGCTGCATACCAGAGGTAGAAGAAACACCCTTCTTAGCGGCGCTGACAACAAGGATCAGAGCACGCATGTCAGGCCAGTGTGAAGCGGGAGCGACAAGATCAGCCTTGGAATCGCTACCGTCCTCCTTCTCACCCATTCTCCAAGCGACGTAACCGCCGAAGAGACTTCGGCAAGCAGATCCAGAACCTTGTCGGGCAATGAGAGAAAGTTCCGAGGGCGAGTCGGGAAGCTCGTAGAGAAAGGCAATGGCCTGAACAAGCGCGGCGAAACCAGCAGCGGAAGAAGCAAGGCCAGCGGCGGTGGGGAAATTGTTCTCGGAGACGATCTTCAGGGGGAAGCTGGAAAGCTTGGGGAGCGAAGAGTCTGCCTCCTCGAGGGCAGCACGGCGGGATCGAAGCTCACGGAAGCAAGCCTGGGTTCGGGCGCCAGAGATGTCGGAGGCTTCGCCGTTGAGGGTGAGGCTGTCGCCATCGGTAAAGGTGCTCGAGCATGAGGCGGTTGTGAGGGTTCGAAGATCGTCTTGCGAGAGGGTGACGGAGAGGGAGCTGTTGGTAGGGAGGTTAAGCTTCGCGTCGCGCTTGCCCCAGTATCTGCCATGTATCAGTTGAAGGTCTTTGATGCGAATAGGAGATGTTTACTTGACAACAGCGATGTTGACGGGCGCAGTGGTGCTGGCGCGGTAGATCTTTGTGTCGGCCATTGTGATTGATGGTATTATTGAAGGATGAAAGTTGAAGCGAATTAGACTGAATTGAAACAAAAGAATGATCTAACAAAAAAAGATAAAGCAAACTTCACCGACTTGTTGTAGCGGAAAGAGTTGGAGATGAACCGCGGGCGGGCTACTCAGAGATTATGGCCTCAAGAGGTCTAGTGCGGGGTCTAAAGAGGACCCCTGAATGGAGCCCCTCACCACCAAAGCGTGGTTCATCTTGGGGGATTGGCCAATGCGGTTGGAGCTTGGGGTTTAAACATTGGATGAGCTTTAATGGTCAGGCCTTACATGATGGATCATGCAAGTCTTTATTCTACTTGTCTGACCTTCTACTTCAACTCATTATCTAGACGTACTTCGTGAGAGTATTTGATGTTTAGATTCTCAACAATTTTGACAATTTAGTAGGCGAAATTGCCTGAGCGTAGCGGCTCACTAGCAAGAGGAGAGTCTGGGGAGAAACCACCGAATTTGAGATGCGAATACGATTTCGGTGCATTTTTGCCAAGCAGTTGGTTATCGTTTTCTCCCAACTTTACAGGCCGCATGAGCAGGCAAGGTACGGACACTTAATTGTCAGATAAAGTTGATCTTCGGATCTTATCTCAATTGATCCGGATGAATCCCTGTTCACAAGCAAGTCGGAGGAAAGATATGGTAAAGAACAGTGTGTTTCTTTGAAGTAGTCACCTCTCATAGCTATGAAATACCGATATAAATGAATCAGGGAAATGGGACTTGTTATCTCATCGAGCTGCTGAACTTGCTCAAACTCATTGCACCGTTGAAACTGTCGAGCTCGATACTGTAGGGTAAGCCCACTGCGAGTAATATCCATGCCACACACCAAGACGTTAGTGATCTGTATTAAGATACAACGATGATAAACCTAGAATCTCGATGACTTTCTGATGACTACTGTATCATATTTTTTATGAAGTTATAAAAATGGGGTTCTTCCGTTTGTCGACGGACTTTACTCGGGAACAAAGCCTAAGCAACACATCGTGAACAGCCAGCATCAACTTCATGGCCCCCTTGAGCTCTTCCAACTTTGTTCAAACCCAACGCAACTCGATTCCTGTTGAAACCTGTCTCAGCTCAAGCCTCAATGTCTATCCAAACCTTGATTTAACGCCTTCATTACTCGCCATGATCGTGCCATACACAACAGACTGTCGATGGTAGGACGAGACAAGTGCACGTGGCAGTGCATAGTGGGCTTCATTCAGAAAGGAAACAAACCTCCGGGGTAATCAGATCGTGCTTCCAGAAACCCCAGACGAAACAGGCCTCAATGCATCTTGGCTGAAGTTCAAGTGTGACAGTGGCGGTGCGATAAACGGGTAGACGTACGAGTGGACCAATCAGATGAGGTGGGCATGAGTGGTCCCAGGGACAGACAGAGCTAGGCTGGATTGTTGACGTCACAAATTCCAAGCTTGTGGACGCCAATAGCTGGATGAGATAGTGGTGACGGCTATCCAAGATTATCTATCCAAGGCAAACGAGGCTTGGCCAGGTAATGCATTTCCCGGCTTTATTCCCACGTTGTTGATACTGCTTCATCTTCCTTCCCTCTCCTTGGTTGCGTCGCTCTTTCCCCTGTGCATGAGTCTTCCCGCCTTGGCCCCGAAGCTTACATCCACCTTTACCTATCCGCTACTACCTCAACCCGATATTTCTTAAATTGACCGTCTCCCCTTCCAAGGTTACGAACAGAAAAAACAAGGCTGTACCCATAATGAATTCCGCTTTGAGGCGCGCTTTGTCGCCAGGTCTACGGACATCGCAGATATCGCAAGCATTTGCCAAACACCAAATACCAGCTGTCTACCGATGTAACGCCGCGCCGACACCTTTTGGACGCGCTTTTACAACTTCGAGATGTTTCAAACAAGAAGCTGCTGAGAGTCAAGAGGAGGCTAAAAGAAGGGACGATTTGAGCGAAAAGGCTCGCAAAAGAGATATGAAGAAGGTTACGTCAGGTGCTAGCGCTCAAACATTAGAGAATGATCGACCATGGCATAGAGCGGATTCTGGAGCAGAGCCAGATGCTCCAAAGGATGTTCCTGATAAGGACCAAATGAAGAAGGGTAAGAAGGCTCCCAGAGTCCATGCGAACACTTTCTAATGACCACAGGACGTCTCTTGACAACGCCGACCCGTCTACTGAAGCTCATCCTACCCATGCCTTTCCATCCCGAACAAGAGCACGTCAATAGACCAGTAAAAGAGAACGTTGACGACACGTCCGAAACAGTCGAGCCATTAGCTCTTCTTGTCCACCCCCATCAACCACTTTCGTACCTCGAGCGATTGATCCAGGCTGAGATTCCACCTGTTCATTACAAGGGCCGCGAGAAGCTCCCCGACATTGTCTTCCGAGCCGAAGCCGACCAAGAAGAGCAGACCGGGAAAAAGGATAGTAAGAAGAAGAGCAGCGCAAGCGCCAATGTCGCATCATACTCTGGACTCGGCCACGAAGGTCCTTCTAATAAAGAGGCCAATTGGGTGCGATGGAGCGGCAGCACCGAGATCGGAGACTTTATCAGAGATGCTGCTCGTGGGCGCGAGTTTGCGATCAACATTGAAGGCTATGATAACGAGCTCCGAGTCGCTGTACCCAGTTTCAGAGACCGTACTTACTACATGCGCATGAGCCTGCGACGCATGTCACGCGACATCGAAGGCATGTCCAAGGTCAAGAACGAATGCGACGCCCTAGCTCACAAGGGAGCACACCGTCTTGCACAGGGAGGTTTCGCTGCTCTAGCCGGATGGTGGGGAGTTGTTTACTACGTTACATTCCACACTCAATGGGGATGGGATTTGGTCGAGCCCGTTACATATCTTGCTGGTCTGACAACCGTTATGGGTGCTTATCTGTGGTTCTTGTACATCAGCCGTGATCTCAGCTACAAGGCCGCCATGAAGGTGACCGTGTCCAAGCGACAAGCCGCACTATACCAAGAGCGTGGATTCGACCAGAACAGATGGGAGCAGCTTGTTCACGAGGCCAACAACTTGCGACACGAAATCAAGATCATTGCTAGCGAGTATGATGTTGATTGGGATGAGAAGAAGGACTTGGGAGGCGAGGAGGTCAAGAAGGTTCTTGAAGAGGAGAAGCAAGGTCGCGATGGTACCAAGGTGACACAGGACAAGGACGAAGATGGAGGTTCCGACACATCTGCCGAGATCAAGAAGAAGCAGTAAATGAGTGCAAAGAATCGGGATGAGCGAGAGTCTGTACATTAAACATCAGATCATGGCGAATGGCTTGACATTTGGCTTTTATTGGAGGCGTCAGTCATGGTGGTGTGGTGAGCTGATGGCATGTTCTCTGTAGATGTTTTGTTTTGACTATTTGAGACGCATAGCGATAGGCAACAAATAATGCATTTAATTGTGAGAAGAAGACAATGCTCTGAATGAGTTGGGACTCATGATAGCTTCACCCATGTCTAAAGTGCATCTCGCAGAAAGTGCGATAAAGCTGCGATAAGCCGAGTCTTGACGTGATATGATATGATGAATGGAGCTATCATGACGTATCATAAATATCCATGACCATAACACCGCCGTACTAATCCATACTGTGCTTAGCCGGGTCATGTAAGCGGAGTACAGTGCCGCTTATAGCTTCGCTCCATGATATAAAAAAGTCTCCCCACCACAGCATCCAACCACAACATCTGCGTTTGTCACGATCGTCTCGACAAAGGTCAGCATGTGACCTAAACAGGCAGTCTTCTGGAACGACTTTCGGCGCATTCCAGAAGCTAGATTCAATTTAATCACTCAGCCTTTTCCCCTCCTCGTACTAGGCTACTTTATAACCCAGAGCCGATCCCCCCGCAGCTACTGTACAGTACCCTACCGAAACGATACCTAGTGATACCGACGGGCCTGTACGAATATGGCGCCTCAAATTATTCGTCTGCCTGACGGTCAGACCTTTACTGTTACACCAGTCTTTGCTGGTCTGGGTTTTAAGAGCCATGAGCTTAATACCCATCATAATGCTTTTCCCGTTGGATGGACTGTTGTTTTGAATACAGAGACGGATTGCGCTTCTGACGATGATAGCGCTGAGGAAAGCGAGAATGGCGCCGCTTTGGATGGTACGAAGCGACATATTCACTCGTTCAAGAAACCGACCCTACAAGGCGACAATCTGTTCATCTCATCAATCGCAAACCCTTCCAATTCCGAGTTCAAACCCGCTGCGAGTCCCACGCGCCAAATCGCCATGATGCTGTGGATTACGCTGTACTGGTACTTCCACCAACCCGAGCCCGAACCCCAGATGTCCGCGCAAGCAGCGGAGAAGACACCGCAAGCTGGTAAGCCGAGAGGTGAATGGAAGATCAACATCAAGAGGGATGGAGTCTTGCGAGGGCGCAATCTTATCCCTAAGCTTGAGCGCATGGGACTTATCACCTCTGGCCGAAGCGCTGTTGGAACGAGTTTGGATGATAATGGGGATGATTGGTCGCATATGTTTGTTTCGAAGAGGATGTTTTGGCAGATTCCTGGACGATTGTTCTTGTTTTCTCTTCAGCCGAACAGAACTGGTGGAGCATACGATTCGATGCCTGGATCGCCAATTGGGAGTCGACCGACCTCGCCTCTGCCGATGGAGCCTTCATCGCCATTCCATAAGACCTTTCAGCGTCATTCGCCGCATTCATCACTCAATCGCATTGATCATGATCTTCCTGGTGGTCCTACACCGACTTCAATGTCAACACCGCCGAGTTTCCCTATTGGACCCTTCTTTTCGAGCTCACATCTTCCGACATATTACCCTCCTCCTCCTCTTCAGTACATCTTTACGAATAATATCCGACATCCTATCAGACCGAAGCCACCGAGGATGGGTGAGGTGTTTTACACCAGATTCGTGCCCAGTGTTAACCAGTACCTTTCATTCCGAGTTGCTTCCATCTCACCAAACCCGGTACCTTACCTGGGCCCAGTTGGACCGAAACCACCAGAGCAATCTCATTTATCTAGCATGAATGACACGTCTTTGCTCCAGATGTGGATGAAGAAGCCTCGCGTTAGCGAGTTTTGGGGCGAGTACGAAGACAAGTTCCTCACCAACGCACTCAACCAACCAAACTGCTTCCCTGTAATCGGACTCTGGGACGGCGTGCCGTTCGGATACTTTGAAGTCTACTGGGTAAAGGAGGATATTCTGGGTAAACACATCGGCAGCGATGCAGATGATTGGGATCGAGGTATCCATGTGTTCATTGGAGAAGAGTGGGCAAGAGGACGTGTTCCGATTTGGTTGACGGGTCTTGTTCACTGGTGTTTGACGTCGGATTACAGAACAATGAGTGTGTGTCTTGAACCGAGGGTGGACAATGCGAGGTAAGTTGTTGTTCTGAAGGGAAGTGTTCGAAGCTAATATTGGCAGGTTCTTGCAAGGACTTGAACGTACAGGCTTTTCGCGTGAGAAGCAAGTTTCGTTTCCTCATAAACAATCTTGGCTTGTGAGAATGCGCCGTGAGCAATGGGAGGGTCCGGCATTGTGAGCGATACGAGGAGATTTTGATGCAATTTGAGAAGCGAAGCATGGCGATGAGAACACGAGAGATGATTTACGAGATTGGAGATAAAGCATATTATGAATACATAATGCCCTTTGAGAATTGAAAGTATGAACAGACGGCCTCTTCGACTGCGAACATAGTGATTTGATGGTCTGTGTTCTAAGTGCTCTTCACTCGTGATCCTTGACAAGAACAATGCCTTGTTCAGCGATCATAGCGCTGCCCGAATGTGATCTATATAAGTAGAACACTTCGCACATCTAGGCATCAATCATATCTCAATATTCACTTTCCAAAACGTATTCACAGGCTTGAATCACGTTACCAACACACCGTTCCGAACTGTTCCAGCGCCATTGACTACCTCACAGTTGCTCTCACGAACCATCAACCAAACCTTCCACCTTCAACCACCAAACCAATCTTTAACGAAAACAACCCATCACACCAGGTAAGATGTGTCAACCAGCAGAAAGACCCAAAACTAACCACAACTCTCTCTTCGTGCGCCAAAACTACCTGCGCGGCCAGATGGGACCAGCCTTCCAACCTCCCCCAAAGACTTGTCCCAAATGCAAGCAGTCATACAACAGCATTCGCAACATGTGCCTTCCGTGCCTTAAGCTAACAGCAGCCGAGAAAGATCGAGACACCACCGATCGTAAGCGCGATACTTTCGTCGAGCACTGCAACGATTGCAAGAAGACGACTGTCCATCTCGGCCCTCACTGGTGCACTACCTGCTGGGCGATCACCAAGGATACCTATCCTGCTTATTGCGAGGAGTGTGTTGTGCAGATCGATGTTCCTACCGTTGTAGGCGATGATAAGGGTGGGTGGGTTGACATGTTCAAGGTGAAGACGCTCTGGTGTTTGTGCTGTCGCGGTATTGCTGAGAGTTGGGCTAGGATTGATGTTTAGGAGGTGGGAGAGTTGATCCTTCGAGGAAGAGTCGATCTCACGAGAAGAGTTGATGTTTTGAGCAAGAGCTGATCCTTCGAGAAGGATCAAGTGGTGGTGATAGCCTCACGTCAGATTGGTAAGCGCTAGGGCTTTACTAGGACTTTACTGTAGGTATTTAGGAGCTGAGCTCCTGCCAAGTCCTGTCAATTGAACTTTTGTGAATGTATTTATCTATTTCTATCTTATGATAAACTGTGAATATGTCTTCCATCTCTGGACTTGATGCGCTTGGATGCGACTTCTCCATCCCAAACGACGACACCGTAAAACTACCGCGCTGGTCTGATGCACAAATCAATCCTCCAGCGCTTATAGTCGCTCCTAACTCAGAGTCCGATATCCAAACAGCTATCCAAATCGCAAAAGATCATGATCTCACCATTCTCGCTGCCGGCGGTGGCCATGGGACGTTTGTCACTGTGGACTCGTCGACGCTGTACTTGGACATGAAGAACTTCAAGACTATCGAACTAAACAAGGATAACGAGACTGTCCGAGTCGGTGGCGGTGTTATCACAGGCGAAGTAATCAAGGCGCTGGCGGAGGAGGGATATTACACTCCTGTTCCAAACTCCGATGCCGTTGGGTTCGCGGGATGTATTCTTGGTGGAGGGAATGGTGTCCTCAGCGGTCTTCATGGATGGATGGTCGACAATGTCGTTTCCTTTCGCATCATCACCGCCAACGGCACTACCATCAATGTCAGTCCCGACTCGCAGGGCGAGGAGTTAGAGCTATTCAATACCCTTCGCGGCGCAGGCCACGGCCTAGGCGTCATCACAGAAGTCACAGTCTCCATCTTCCCCATCGCAAAGCTCAACATGGAGAACGACAAAATCTGGACACGAACATTCATTTTCCCAGCCGCAGAAGTCGCCATCGCCATTAAGACATTCCTCGATCTACAACATCCGTCTCCGGAGGGCTTTGCAAGCATGGTCTTCGCACGGAACGCCCATGGCGCTCCCATCATCGTTATTGGGTATACATTCTTTGGTCCGGCTGACGATGCGGAGAAAGATGCAGCTGCTCTGTTTGAGAAGGCTATTGCCAACAAGGTTATTGTGGGAGCGACGGAGTACTTGCCTTTTGAGAGCTTGAATGCTAAGAATGAGGTTTACAATTCTCATGGCGGTCACAAGGCGATTGCTTCATGTCGTCTTACAAAAACAACAGCCTCTGCCCTCAGGACCAGCTTCGATCTGTGGTGCGCAGCGACACAGGACAATCCCGATGCTTCTCAAACACCGCTCATAATGTCTGCTTTCAACACGGCCAAGAGTGGAGCCTTCACCAAATCCTCTGTCGAGGCCCGTGATAGACCTCTCAACGCATTCGCGCCAGTGCTCGCAAAGACAGAAGAGGGGAATAAAGCATTCATGAAAACTTTAGACAAGATTATAGCTGGACTGAGGGAGGCGGATGAAGGTGTTGAGGCTAGAAGCTTTGCGAACAATTGGAGATTTGAGACTGATATTGGGGAGATGTTCAGTGAGAAGGTGTTTGAGAGGGTCAAGAAGGTCAAGGAGACGTGGGATGAGAAGGGCGTGTTTTGGTCGCCTTATTTCAAGAACCAGAGCAATTGATGACAGGCATTGTATGGAATGACTATAGATATTATAACGAGATAATTTATCGGAGAAGACGACTCTACTCTGTCATGCTCAGATGCCTTGTCCAAGCTGAGTACAGTCGAGGCTTCTGATTGGTCTCGTATTCCGTATTCAGCATTCTACCCCCGGACCGTCAGCCTGGATGGACATTTGGAGTCTTATTTAAACAGCCCTCGCCAACAGCAAATAATTACAAAATTCTCATATGCTTTCATCTTCTTGGTAATTGCCTTTCATACAATACAATGTTGAGACCTTCCGCCCAGACACTTGTGCGAAATCGCACCCCCTCATCACGACGCCTCATAACAACAGCCCCCACCCATCAAACCCATACCCTCTCAGACGGTCGCCAACTCGGCTTCGCAGAATATGGCAAACCAAATGGCCATCCGATCTTTTACTTCCATGGCTTCCCTTCATCGCGCCTCGAAGCTCAGCCCGTTGATGACATAGCTCAACGGGTTGGAGTTCGTCTCATTGCGCTTGACAGGCCTGGGTTCGGACTCTCCACACCGAATCCTGACTATCGTATTATCGATTGGCCTAGCGATGTGATGGAACTGGCGGAAGCAAAAGGCATTGACCGATTTTCAGTTTGTGGACTTTCAGGCGGTGGTCCCTTTGCGTTGGCTTGTGCGTATGCTTTACCAAAGAGTAAGCTTGCGAGCGTGGGCTTATTCGCGAGTGCACCGCATTGGGAAGCTGGGATTCAACATGTCGATGTATCACGTCGAATGTTGAGATTCTTTGCGGTGAATTACCCGAATCTCCTTGGTGGTGCTTTGAATGCGGCTTATCGCTCTATCCGATGGCTCATCCTCACACGTCCTGCTATCAAGAGGATAGGCAAGTGGCTCGAGACCGAAGACGCCAAGCATCCTCCTACACAAGATTCCAAGAAGCCTCACGCGGAAAGAATACAAGATTTGGTAAACATATTTCTCGACGAGCCCTTCCGTCAAGGCGCAGGTGGGACAGTGCATGAAGCAAGGCTACTGTCCTCTCTTGACTGGGGTTTCAAGCTCGAGGATGTTACTTTTGAGAAAGTCCTGATGTGGCATGGTGTCAAGGACACGAATGCGCCTATTGAGATGATACGGTATATGGCGGAGAGGGTACCGGGGAGTGAGCTTATGGAATTTGAAGGGGAAACGCATTATACTATGTGGAAGCATGTTGAGGCTGCTTTTAAGAGGTTGGTCGATGAGGGGGATTCGAAGAAGGGAGACTAGAAGATTTGGTCATTTTAGAGTGGATCACTTGTGATATTTGTACAATATACTACATATGATGGTCTCCTTCTCAAGAGCCTCTAGACGAAAGTGGCGGTAGAACTAGTTTTATCTTTCCATGCTCTTGTCCTAACTGTCGAAATCCCCTGCGCTCCCAAAGCCCCAGAGATAGGCAGCTTATAACTGGTGTCCATATTCACGCCACAGGTCTGACACATCATACTCACACCAGGTCTACCAAGACCTCCTGCCGCAACACCTGTTGTGATAGTAGCAGTAGATGGCGCTTGCAGTACAACAGCTTCAGCAGCCCCCAGCAATCGCTCTTCAATCAAATTCTGGCTATTTGTCGCTTTCGATATGGCCTCTCCAGCCATCAGAGCAATAACTGGAAGACCTCTCAAGAGAGGAGGGAGGCCGCCTTGCACATTGGAGAGTCGTGCGAGGTTTGAGACTTCGGCTTTGAGAGCTTGGGATGTCTTGTTGGAGGACATGTTTAATTTAGTTTGGGGAGAATAGGTAACTGGGTTGTATGCTTGATATGAAGATGAGGTAACTTAATTCATGGGAAAGAAGAGGATATGAATCACTTAAAGGGACAGAATCGACTGGAGTTATTATTTCATGGTGACAGCCAGGTTGGGATCCTAATCCATGCAGCTGTTGTACTTCAAATACGGAATACGCAGCCAATCAGATATTCAGGATGAGCTCAATCTCTGGACAGGCTTACAGGTCAAGGGTTGCAATCTCCATCTTAGATCCAATTCCATCTTCCGGTTCAGGTCCGACAATGTCAAGTCAATAATGGCTTACGATAGAAGGATATTATCTAGGTACATCGCACTACAGTGTCGTGCAGACGATGGGAATTGGGACGTCAGCGCAAGGCATGGTGCCGTGGGGGGTTAAAATTGCAGTGCACCTGGGCCTCATGTTATCATGCGCCGTCGCCGCAGCCATCTCACTACACTGCAAGTTTAACCCCCTCCAGACTTCCTTTACAATAGAACGTTGATCCTTCTTGATGGTAGTTTCGTCATCCTGCTATACGTTTTTCAAGTGATTCGGCTCTTCGATTTTCGTCGCCGACCGAAGAGGGGATTGGACTAGACCAACTTTCATGAATACATACGTCAAAGTCGAATAGCAGTGTGGTTCCAGTTAGCGATGAGGTTCGTTACTGCGTTTCTAAGACAAGAATACCCCAATCCAGTAAAGACCATTCTTACTGACCGGTAGTCAGGTGCGAGCAAGTGCCTGATGATGCAGAATCAATGTTTCGCCGTGTAGAACTCTGACCGGGGTTAAACTTGCATTGCATCAAAATGGAGGGTTCGGTGAGCGCATACCTGTAGTGTAAATAGCGAAGGGGCTGCATGACGAGACAGGCCATACAAAGTAAAGTATATGGTTTCAGGAAGTAGCCTGGGAGAGGGTTAAATTTGCAGTGCTTGTGCATTATACAGAATACACGTCGTCGATTGGCAGCGTAGTTCGGCTGGCCTCAAAAAAGTCAGAGATGTTACCTTCTCAACATGCATCGGCCTTTTTGCAAACCACGTAGCGAACCACCTAGGGATTCACAAAGAAGGTCTGGGAGGGGGTCAAACTTGCAGTGAAATAAGACGTACTGTAGCATTGCCAAGTTAGCGTGTTAGTTGGTTGGATAAACGAAAGGAAAACTAGATATTACTGCTAGAGCTGGTTTTATCTGCTCAAGTCCGATCTAGGAAAGAAATCAAGCTTTGCTCAGCAAGATACCCAGTTACCGCTGGGAGTTGAAATTACAGTGCAAGTAAGTCGGAGTAACCTTCATGGTATAAGATGCGAAAAGGCAAAATCTACTTAAAGAGCACAAACCGGCCGAAAGACTGACAGCAAAGTGAAACGCCGTGACGGCAGTGGACTTCCGAATGCCGGATGAGATTGCAGGGTCTAATAAAAGAGCGTTATGGTGATTGGGTATCAGTCTAGTTCAAGCCCTTCTTCGGCCAGCGACGAGGATCCAAGAGCCGAGTTACTAGATAAAGAAAAAGTAGTAATATGACGAAACTAGCAAAACATAAATGTTCTGCCCTAAAGCAAAGTCTGGTGGGGGGTTAAATTTGCAGTGCAAAATTCCACTTTGTAAATTGTAACCCCCGCCATATACAAACCTCGGCCCGTCCCCGCAAAGCGCAGGTTGACCTGCATATCGACAGTAAGGTAAGATTCCGTCGAATGGCAGCGTGGTTCGGCTGGCGACGAAGTTAGTTCTTGTGTTTCTAATAAAAGAATGACTAAGTTAGTTTCAAGACGGTTCTTGCTTACCGGTAGGTGCTGGGAAAAAGCCTGCTAGAATGACAGAACTACATAGTATAGGATAAATGCTCCGTTGTAGAACTCTGGTTGTGGATTAAATTTGCAGTGCATCGAAGGGGAGGGTTGAATCGGTGCATGCGAACTAAAGTAACCTAAGAAGAAGCCGGGGGGAGGTTAAAATTGCAGTGAAGGTGTAATTTTTTGGAGGGCCTCAATGCATCAGGCAGAGACGTTGCCCTCTCAGTACGTATCGGTCTTTTTTCCGAACCAACTGGGGGTGCATGAAGAAGGCCTGTGGGAGGGTTAAATTTGCAGTGAAAATGAATGAGATCCCGCAGCTCACATCTCACATTGCACCGGCCCATACCTTCAAAGAACACGTTCACCTACATTCTGACGGCGAAGTGAAATACCGTTGAATGGCAGCGTGGCACCGGCTGATGAAGAAGCTCGCTACCATATTTCTAAAGAGAGAATTTCTTTGTCTGGTCCAAAGCTATCCGGTTCTTTCTCACCGATAGACAACCAAGGAAGAAGGCCAGCTAGAATAACGTATAAAACACTGGGGGGAGGTCAAACTTGCAGTGCAAAGAATAGAAAAGATGAGGAACAAAGACCAAGATACTGCGAGCTACGATCCCACCAAGAAGGTCTGACGGGTTGGTCAAATTTGCATGTTGCGTGTTGCACAATAGCGGAGGAAACTCACCAAGAAGGCCTGGCAGGGGGTTAAATCTGCAGTGTAAATAGCGAAGGGCTGCATCCACGACTGATTGGCCCAAACCATAGTACAGTGTTCCATGAAGAAGCCTGGGAGGGGGTTAAATTTGCAGTGTAGTGTGATGGTTGCTGGTGGAATGCGGTCTGCCCAAACCACAGTAATCTACCTTATGGAGGTCTAAGAGAGGGTTAAACTTGCAGTGCAGTTGGCCTTGCTGCAGGTCTAAATGTTGGACGAATCACTGAGGCTGCCTACCCACATTCCAAACAATTCAAATCCAGGGTCCATGTATCGGATCAGGCAAAGCGTTGATCGCCAGGAACAAAGCCATTGTCTCATTCCATCGCCACCACTAGCCCAAACTACATCGCCGCAAATGGCATCACGAAAGCCTCTTTATCACCTTCCAGACGCCAAACCCTCCTCCACAGGCCCATTTCTTTCCAGAACTATGGAATCGACCCACGCGTTCTGCAAGGCACCGCCGGGTAACTGGAATGCTGGCGACTCATCTTGGCCGCTGTACCCGAAAGGTTAACGGCGTCGACGACAAACATGAGCCATGAATAGATCAAGATGAATAGGCGAAGAGAATGGTGGAAAGCTTACAACGGGCGATGAAAAGTCTGGACCAGAAGATGGTCATGGTGGCCGTTGGGAGGAGAGGGTATATAGACTCAACCTTCAAGCCGCGACACTTCTCTAGAACTCGATCTCGAGGTTCTTGCCATTCATTTTACCCATACACTCATTTTCGCACTTCGTCACAATGAAGTTGCTCACACTCATTCTTTCAGCTTTGACCAGCCAAGTGGCTGGTTTGGCGTCCACAGATACCATCACCTGGGGTGGTGATAACTCGCGAACAGGATACCAAACGTAAGTCCCTCCACCACCAACACTGTCATATACTAACTGAGATAAAAGAAACCATAACATGGACCCTGCGATAGTCGGAAGCCCCCAATTCGACATCGTCTTCAAAACAGCACTGCCAGGTCGCTACATCAATGCCGCTGAACAAATCTTCTCGCAACCGCTCGTCTACACTCCTTCAAATGGTACAACGCAATATGTTTACCTCGCTACTACGCAAAACAATATTTACAAACTCGACGCTAAGACGGGAGTCATCTTGGCTTCGCGAAACTTGGGCATTCCGTTCCTTACTGCAGATCTGGACGGTTGTGTGGACGTTAATCCTACCGTTGGCGTTACTGCTACTGGCGTTATTGACCCTGACACTGATACATGGTATCTCACGTCCAAAACATACGTTGATCAGAATTATGGACCGAAACCACAGGGACGACCGGCGGGACGATATAAGTTCCATGCTATCAACGTAAACGACCTTTCAGAACGCTCTGGCTTCCCTGTTGATCTCGAAGGTACTATCGCGAGGAATAATCCCGAGCGTATGTTCACCGGTGGTATCCATCACCAACGTCCAGGTCTTCTTCATACGGGACAGTATGTATACGCCGGCTTCGCCTCGCATTGTGTGCAGTACAACTTCACAGGCTGGATAATGGGCTGGGACAAAACCACCGGCGCAATCGTCGAGCGTTGGGCTTCTGAGGGCCAAGGCGTAAGCAACAACATCTCCGGCGCAGGCATCTGGCAATCAGGCGGCGGACTGGCGTCTGATGATGCAGGATCCATGTTCTTCGCCACAGGAAACGGCTACGCATCTCAACTATCCACCATTCCAGTAAACGGCTTCACGCCTCCTACTGCCATGGAACAAGCAGCAGTGCACATGTCTATCAACAGCGACGGCACACTCTCGGTGGTAGATTTCTTCATGCCCTTTGAGAAACAAGAGCTTGACGGCGCAGACAAGGATTTGGGAACAAGTCCTCTTGAAATTCTGCCGAGTCAGTTCTCGTGCGGTGATGTTAAGCGCATGGGTATCGTGACTGGAAAGTCTGGAAAGACGTATTGGCTTAATCTTGATGATCTGGGAGGTTATCGGAATGGACCCAATTCGAAGGATCGTGTTATTCAGACTTTTCAGAACGAGAATTCTGTTTATGCGGGTGCTGGTGTATATCCTCTTGAGGGAGGATATATCTACATCAATGGTATGTTCATCCTACCCAATGTGAAGGTGCTATACTAACGACGCAGTCATCCAATATCCTACGCACGTCTTCAAATTCTCCTGTCTAAACGGCAATCCCTACTTCACAAAAGTAGCAGACAGTCCAACGAACAACGCCTATATTCTAGGTGTCAGCCATGGAACAACCACCTCTCTCAACGGCCAAGAAGGAACAGGCCTCCTCTGGGTCTCCGACGTCCAGAACACCAACTTTAAGATCTACGACGCCGTTCCACAGAATGGATATCTCAACGTCATTCGCAACTTTACAATTGTCGGCATTACCAAGTTCAGCAGACCTGTCTTTGGCGATGGGATGGCGTACATCGGTACTACCGTCGGTTACTTCTACGGTCTTGGTTCGACGAATAAGTCGCCTTTGAACTGTACTGCTTCTGTGGACTTTGGGACGACGGATCTGCAGAATGCTACTGTTCCGCAGACTGTGAATTGTACGGCGCTGTTCGATCTTTTTGTTACGAACATTAGTCTTGCCGACGCGACGAACTACGGCATCACCAAGACACCTTCCCTTCCTCTGTCGATGTCTAAGGGAGATAATCTTCAATTCTCAGCGCAGTTTTCGCCCAAGAGCGTTGGGAGACTGGGTGGTACAGTTAATATTGTCACATCTGGCGTTTCTGATGCGTCGTATAGCAAGACTACGAAGGTCCGCTTCACCGGTGTTGGTACAAGTTCAGGTGCTTTGTTGGATGTCAGCCCCAAAGCTGTTGTGTTTACAGGTCTTGTCAGTGGCTCGACCGCTGATAAGCAAACCATTCTGATCGGAAATGACGGTACCAAGTCTCTCCAAGTCTCGTCTGTTCTGTACACAAACTCCTCTTCATCTGGGCCGTTTACGGCATGGAGCGGCTCGGGTAGCCTTACAGTTGGAAAGTTCAAACTCTCTGGTATTCCCGGCTCTGTCAGCGGAGGCAGCGATACGGCCATCACTGTTATTCCTGACACATCTGCCTCTGGAAACTTTACAGCTTGGGTCAAGTTCGTCACTACAGGCGGTAACGCAACTGTTTCTTTGTCTGCGTCAGCGGGTGATCCTCCCACAGCGCTTCTCGAGTTCCAAACACCAGATGGAAACAGTTGGGTCAAATATGATCCCAACACTCCCTTCACATTCGGTAATGTCACGGAGAACACTTCCAAATCTCTGCGCTTCCGCATCAGCAACACCGCTGCACCAGGAGGAGTAAAGCTCGGTCTCACCGTCTCCAAACCTCCGTTCGGCGTGCCTGGTATTGTTAGATCAGCTAACCAGGTTGACTTGGCAGAGGGTACTCTCATTGCACCAGGCCAAAGCCAAACAGCTACTCTAACATGCAACGTCCCCAAGTCGCAATGGAACGTGCCTTCGTATAATGGCACTGCGCAATGGACTATCAACACCAACGATCCAACCTGGAGTTTCGAAAAGCGCGCTATCCAATTCTTTTGCAACGCCGTTTCGGAACAAGCCGCTCCTCTCCTCCCTAACGGTCAAGGCCAATACCAGTACGTGGGTTGCTTCAAGGAGAATAATCCCGGTCGTCAACTCTCCAATCTTTTGTATGCGAACAGCTCGAACACTAACGAAATGTGCATCAACACCTGCGGTTCCGAAGGCCTGACATTCTGCGGTACACAATATCGAAGCGAATGCTGGGCCGGCAACAAGATCCCCACACAGAAGGTCGATGATGCGAACTGCAACTTTGACTGTGCGGGAAGTTTGGCTCAGTACTGTGGTGGCAATGGTGTTGACGGGTCTGGTGCATACATCAGTCTTTTCGCCGATACACTTCAATGGGACGGAAATCTCAGCGACTCATCTGGTGGTAGTGGTGGCAGCACAAACACTCCTCAAGGTCCATTTGTCAATCCTGGTGTTGACGGGTATACCAGTATTGGATGTTACACCGAAGCAACAGCCGGAAGAGCACTGCCTAATGGACGGGGCGTTAGCTCGCCTACTGTCCAGAACTGTGTTGATGCTTGTAAGGCTGAGAGCTTTGTTTATGTGGGTGTTGAGTATGGTGGAGAGGTAAGTCTTCTGTTCCATAAGTTTGGGGATGGTGCTAATCTTGTAGTGTTATTGTGGTAATTCTTTTACGGATGGGGCTGTGCCTGCTCCTATTGCTGATTGCGGCATGACTTGCAATGGTGAGTATAAGCCTCTCGGGTAAGGGAAAAGTGACTAATGGTTACGTTACAGGCAACGGGAGCGAGTATTGTGGTGGGCCGAATCGTCTTAATGTTTATCAGGTCAATTCTGCTTACAGCGCTACTCTGTCGAGTTCGCTATCCACATCTTCTACGAGCAGTAGTACTTCCTCTTCCACTTCAACATCGACCTCTACTTCGGCGTTTATTGCTGTTTCGGTTTCAACTTCTAGTTCGACAACCAGCAGCAGCACTTCTACTACCGGCTTAACTTCCAGCAGCACCAGCTCGAGCTCTACGGGTAGCTCATCTTCGACATCATCTTCTACCAGCACGTCGACAAGCTCAAGCACGAGTACTACATCGAGCAGTGCTCCGACTACCAGTACTTCAACATCAAGCGGCACTACAAGCACTTCAACCTCTACATCTACCTCGACAAGCTCTGCTCAGACGACGAGTAGCTCCGTCAGCGTCAACGGAAACGTTGCAGGTGGCGCAAACACTGTTTCTACGTCTACATCTAGCTCTACTTCAAGTAGCAGTTTGACCAGCACTTCGACCTCGAGCAGCACAAGTACTACCTCCCAATCCACGGCTTCGACGACTTCCAGCTCCGTCGCTACGACTACTTCGACGACCACGTCTAGCACATCTACCACTAGCTCGAGTACTTCGTCATGGACGACCTTCTCTACTGCCTCTTCAGTCAGCAGTCGCTCTACTACGTCTACCACAACTTCTACTACGACTTCCACCACGTCGAGTGCTGTGGTTCAGAACCCACCGTTGTCGAACACAGCCTCGACTGTCGGCCTTCCCAATCCAGGTTCGTCAGTCACGGTGGTGTCTGGCACGACAATAGCTGTCGTCACTCGTCCCACGTCGACTAGTAGCTCAGTGGTTATCCCTCCATCAAGTGTTGGTTCGTCAATTGTCTCTGCGCCAGGTCTTCCTTCGTCGGTCGTGCAGTCTTCAATTGTCGCTCCAACAAGTACCTCATCGGTTGTCATTCCCGCTTTGAGCACCCAAGCAGGGGTCCCAGTCCCAGGCTCGACCGGCACTACTCGAACGACATCTACCACTTCAACAACCTCATCGAGCACATCCACCTCATCTACTTCAAGCTCAACATCGACAACTTCCCGAGCCACTACGACAAGCACAACTAGCTCAACCACCACCTCTTCCAAAACAACAACATCCATCAAGCCCACAACCCCCTCCATCTCCGACACAGTCGGAACCTGGCAATTCCAAGGCTGCTACGCCGAACCCTTCCTCATTCGCGCCCTAACTGCCAAGTACACAGCCGCCGACGACATGACCCTCGAATCATGTGCCGCCTACTGCACAGGCTACACATACTTCGGCGCCGAGAACGGTCGCGAGTGCTCTTGCGGTAATACCCTCACCTTCGGCACCTACCAGGCCTTCAACCAAAAAGACTGCTCCTCCACCTGCGCAGGCGACAAATCCCAATTCTGCGGCGGTTCCCAACGTCTCCAACTGTACAAAGCCGGCAAAGCACCCCGAAGCTTCACAAGCTACTCGTGCGTCAGCGAGCCATTCCTCGGCCGTCTCCTCCCCGAACTAGTCCTCACAGACTTCAGATCCATGACAGTCGACACGTGTCTGGACAAATGCAGCAGCTATAAATACGCCGGCGTGGAAAACGGTCGGGATTGCTATTGTGGTAATGCGATTAATTGGCAGGGTATGTTTAGCACGGGCAAGAATGTGAGTATGTCGGATTGCAACATCTCTTGTCCGGGAGATAAGTCGAGTTATTGTGGTGGGTTGAGTAAGATGAATGTGTATGTTAGTAACTCTACTGCGATGGGGTTCTTGAATAGGCATAGGAGACGGCATGCTAAGGGTCTTTTGAGGTAGATGAGTAGGAGTTGTATATAGAATTGTCATTCGTTTAATACTACATTCGTTCAAGAAGCTATGCTTGTCTTCTCGATATGTCGCTTAGGGGAAACCGAGCTCAAGCTCCTCCACTTCCAGTGCCTTCCTCATGCCATCAAACTTCTCAATCCTTCTCAAATGCTCATGGTAGGAAGGATAGTCTTTCACGTCAATATGAGCCTCATGCGCCCACCTCGCGAAAACATAAACATTAAAATCCACAACCGTCAAACCCTTGCCAACAATGAACTCTCTCCCTTTATACCCATCATCAATCCTCCCAAATGACTCCTCGATGACCTTCCTCCCCTTATCTTTAATCCCCTCATGCGCACTCTCATCATCACTGAACCTTACCGGTCTTAAGAAAGTACCATACCCAAGACCATGCAACGTGCCCGATAGGAAGACTAACCACTCCATAACCTTGGCGTTCTCGAATGGCGTACTGCCTAGAAAGCGTTCGCCCGGGATGAGGGAGGATATGAAGCTTAGAATAGCGGGCATCTCAGTGATGATCTGGTCATTCACGGCTAGGGCGGGGACGTAGCCTCTTGGGTGGATGGAGCGGTATTGGGCATTGGTGAAACTGCCGTCTGCGGCTTCGTACCCTTGCGGACCTGGCTTGAGACGGATTGAGGTGAATGGGATTTTGTAGTGGTGGAGGATGGCGTGAGGGATTAGCGAACAGGCGCCGTTTGTTCGGTAGAGTGTGAGTTTGGGCATATTGGGGATTGAACCCATGGTAGTTTCAAGCCAGATGAACGTACCTAATGGTTAAGTCTAATTTATTAAGTTCTGACCCCTCGGTTATATGTAAACATTTGCTATGTAAAGTTTTGGGGTATCCATGTTGTTTCAACGTCATAGGAACGCCCTTCGGGCTGATATTGACTCGAGCTGACAAATATCGGCCATGAAGGATTATCATCCCACATTTCTGCATTAGACTATAGTATCGGCATTTAACATGGGATATCTCTATAAGCATCATATAAACCGTATTGTTATGGGAATGTCGTGTAATTGATCACTTTATAGCTCGATGGCTCGTTTGGAGTCTTAGCTGAAATTGTGCTTGGCTAAGGGCCACAAGACTTGTTGAAGAACCCCCTCCAAGTCTAAGAGTAGAGCTGAGCATCAGCTAATGAGATAAATTACCTATTGATGCTTGAAGAATAACGGTGTTCTACTCTAGCGTTGTTGACT
This sequence comes from Fusarium caatingaense, assembly GCA_013624355.1. Lineage (NCBI taxonomy): Eukaryota > Fungi > Ascomycota > Sordariomycetes > Hypocreales > Nectriaceae > Fusarium > Fusarium caatingaense. The sequence continues at coordinate 25,943 of JABKKP010000220.1, forward strand.
ACAGCCTCTTTTAATACTGTTAACCACTCTTATACTTGACTGATGCTTCACCGCCAAGATGGCTTATATGCCAACAGCTGATTCTGAGACGACAAGAGTCTGGACTCTAATAGTCTATCGCTATATGTGGAGAAGCTCAGCTATGTCTTTTAGTCGAGCAGTTATACGCTTAAACTGGCTTGGTACGATTCCATAGTATTGGTTGTGGCTTGAAGTTGGCGTCAATTGGCGCAGCTGTAAACACGACAGCGATAATCATCGACGATTTAATGTTTTCATGGAATGAACAAGTATGTCAGTTTGAGAGAATATATAAGAGGACATCTGGGACTGCTTTTGCTACTATCAGAATCATCTTCACCTTTCACACTTTCCCAGACACTCCTCATCTCAATCAAGTACCCAATCAAAATGTTGTTCTCGACAATATTTAATCCATCTTCGCTGCTCATGGGCCTCCAGCTCCTATCAGGAGTCATGGCAAGCCCCCTCAAGGAGTCTGGTGCCGACACAGGCTCACTTGTTGCGAGAGATTTGACTTGGGATCAATCTCAAGCCCTTGCTGGCCACAACGGAAGACGCCGACAGCTGGGTATTGCACCTCTGGTCTGGGACACTGGACTTGAAGCTGGTGCTCAGAAGTATGTGCAGAGTCTTGCCGATACCAAGGCTCAATACATCATTTCACCGGTCACTACAAGAATGGATCAAGGCGAAAACTCGCGGGCTTTCACGTAAGTTGGGCAATAAAGTAAGGAATAATACTGTCTAACACCTGAAGGGTCTCCCCCGGTAGAAAGATGGATAATCCATTGACAACAGCCACTCAGGACTGGTAAGTTTGATGCTATGAAGGATCACTGAAGGTTGCTAATTCGCCGGAATAGGTTGAATGGGCAAGGTAGATACAAGAACTATGGCGGTAACCGGTACAATCTTATGCATCAGCCTGACGGAGCAGACAGCTTTAGTAAGTCCTTCATCTCGGTCTTCCCTGTATGCTAAATTCATTACTAATATCTGAAACTATCTACAGCTCAAGTCGTCTGGAGAGCCACTACTAAGGTTGGAATCGCTACTGCTAGTTATGTGGACGCCAAGGGTTATACTACTGTATACGTTGTTGCCCGATACTCTGTTAGAGGTAATATCGTAGGACAAGTGATCTGGTAAACAGCACTGGATCGGCTTGGACCTTTCTAAGAAAGCTCCAGCGCCTAGTTCAATCTAAGAGTATTGGCACTTGGCCTGAGTTCGGAGGTGAGAGATAGAGTGGACCAGTTATTGTCATCCTAAATAGAATTGTATGGTGTTACTATCTAAAGAGGGTTATATGTTACAATTATCTCTTCTTTTGTCCTGTTTCTTTCACTGCTGTAGGACATAGAGTTCCCTTTGAATCCAGACGGCTTAAGCATCAAGACCTTATAATCACGTGGGTTCAAGTGGTGGCTCCTCAATTACTGAAATGGGATGGCATGTCCCGCTGTGGTTTAAAAATGCAGTGAAGAGACGCCATGTTATGCTGAGGGCAGACAGGCTGTATTTACCTCCAATTACAAGTGGTGTCCCCAACTTCACTGGGAGGCCTCAGTTTCCAGCCTACCAAGTAATTATAAAGGGTACACATACAGGTCTCTCAAGCTGGCAGGCCGAACTGGCCTGGCGAGGGGTTAAACTTGCAGTGAAGGCTCGGGGTGCTCGCGTTTTCCGATTACCCCCTGCTCCTTGGGTTTCTTGATCACCCCCCCTTGGGTTTTCCAATTAACCCCTGCTTCTTGAGTTTTCTAATGCGCTCCGACGCGTTAAGTCTTTATCAACACCACCTATTATCGCGTAAGGATTTGTTTGGCAAATGCCATAGAAGTTGCAATATTGGCCACTCAGTTCGGTTCTCATGACGTTCTATATTTGTCCCAGCTCAACCAGTGAGCATATCCCATTCACACTTATATGCAGATATTCTAAATACACCATAACCAAATATATACCTATAACAAAAAAGGGTATCATATCTCTCAGTTCCCAGCACCGAGAGAACTCAAAATTGGCGCAACCTCAGTACACAGCCCCCATCTTCTTCTTCCCTGCGGCAAAAGCGCATTGAATCTCGCCATCCACCCATCCGCGACACACCTACAAAGGGGAATACTACTAACGGCAGCAGTCCCATCATTCTGACACCAACTGTCCAATCTGGTAATACTGATATTCTGCAGATTTGGAGGATCAACTCCGATGTTGATGTGGTTTAAGCTAGGAACGCAGGAACATGCTGCTTCCGAGAACAAGAGCCAGGCCCATACTACTAGTAAACTCGTAGAGGTGGCGAGGTAGGCTATTGGGTCGAGGGATTGGGTTTGTGGAGAGTTGGACGCCAAGGCAGATTCGCTAGAGAGGAGAACTGCAAGAGCGTGTAGTACAGCGCGGCGCGATTCGGGTGATTTCGTCCACACGCGGAGGTTGTTATGAAGCTTTTGTAGGCGTGGACGAATAGTAGGTTCGCGGTCCGTCAAGACTGGTGCTACTGAAGCTTTGGCCACGGCATTGATGGTTCGTACATCAGAGTACAATTGTAGACTCTGAAGATGATAAACCATCATACAGTCCGAAACCAAACACTTGATATTAACCATAGCCGCAGCTTTCGCTTGGGTTGGGTCGTTATCAAAGTCTCCGATATACGCCGTGAAAGGAAATTCGCCCATTCCCGCACCATGAAAAGCTTGAAAACACTGATGCTGTAATCTCTCAACATCCGCTTTCCACGCCTCTAGCTGCCACGCCAACGACGCGGTAGAATTTTGTGTTGATCTTCCAGCTTCGGCACTTCGTCGAACAACCTGAGCATGGTTCCAAATCGCCGGTAATAAACCACAAAGCGCAAGATGGATGTCTTCGAAAAGCATGAGAGATTTCGCAGAGGTATTCGGATTAGCGATCATCTCCGACATTTTAAACGTTGACCTATCGGTAGGTTCCCACGTAATTCGTTTAAAGAAAATGTCAAGACCGAAGGCGTTCCAGAGGGAGTAGGTTGCCGGCATAGTGAGGTCGATTTCCTCCCTATAGAATGTGGGTGCTTGGAAGCGTGCCAGGGAGTAGTAGGTATCTATTTTGTACAGCGAGATGATGATGCTTCTGGAATGTTAGTGAAGGAAGCTGAGAGGGGGGGAGGGAGAGAGCTACCGTTTCCATCGGTCACGAATGACCATCAGCCAGGGGACAAAGGTCCCAGGGAAGTGAATTCGCTGTTGCTCTGCTGAGCCGTCACTGTTGAGGAAGTCGATTTCTCGCATCGCCATGATGAGCGCACCGCGAAGGAGAGATGCTTTTGCAGTTAATCTCTCGTCCTGGCCCAGTTAGTATCTCAGATTGATGGGAATGGAAGGACACGTACTCCGTGGTAGAAAGCAAAGATGATTTGCAAAACGATAGATTGATATGTTTCTGTCGGCCAAGGCTTGTCATCTTCAAGTCTCGATAACGTATTCGACTGCACATATCAGCAACGCCCTGGCCAAGCACAATATTCAACTTACAATATAACGAGAATAGACATCCATAAAGGTTTCATGCAGCTCCATAACCACAGGCCCAAACTCATCAGGATTCCTCAACCAGCAACTTATCATGGCCACAGAGACGGCAACAAGATACGAATCCTCCATACCGATCCTGTAAGAAGGCGCGTGAAGAAGAGGGAAGCTGTCATGTAATCTTCCAAAATACTCTTTCGTGTTTGCGTCGATCCAAGGATGTTCGACTGCTGGGATAGGTGTTGCTTCGCCGATGGGTATTTCTCCTGTTCGCACACTATTGCCGATACGTTTGAAGGCGGCTTTGATTTCATCCGATGGAGAAGGCGATGATGTACTCTCTGGTGTATTCCGTCGTTCATCGAGGGGACTTTTGCTCCCGCTCTTACTCGCGTGTTTATAAGTACAGGATATTCCCCGTTTGATACAAAGCGTGCACTTTGTCCCACCATCGCACTTGGTTTTATTAGCATGACAGGCATCACAAGCGCGTCCGCGTCGTGGGTCCGGCGCAGTGGGCATATCATGCCGTGAGAGATGCCGTCTTAGCAAATCACTAGAGATTGTCAACTATGTAAGATGATTGGATGGAGAAGAGTACATACTTGCGCGTAAAGGAGCGCTGACACATGGGACATATAAAATTGCGCTCTCCATGTGTGGCTTGATGGCGACGAAGATGTTCCTTTCTGATAAAGCTCTTACCACAGTGACATACATGACGGGAAGGAGCGGCAGGTTCGCTAATAATTGGTCAATTCGGTCAAAGTCTGCATGCTGTCTCGGATATCCCACCTGTTATTTGAGTCGTTTTCGCTGTGGGATACGTCCATGATGGATGGGTGTGGATATGGGCGGTCAAAACGTAAAACGAGCGCAGACACAACCGAGTGGGATTATGTGTAATGATGGAGAAAAAAGAAAAGCGAACGGAACAAATGGCTGACTGAGTTACGTACTGGGCATATCAATATCTTTTGAGGCTTGACTTGGTAATCGTGGGTGGGATGACCGGTGGTGACAGTGGGATGATATTTTCGGAGTCCGCGGTGGGAAGATGGAGTTCACATGTGACTTCTGACCAATAGAATATCTTCAGAGACGCATTGAGTTTGGGAATAGATTACGGGTCCGCGGGCATGTCATCCCACTCGGCATCCCACCCTCTTCGTTATCCCGCTTTATATCCCATCCCATTCCATCGACGCCACCACAGCCACAAACACCGACAAAGTGGCTGGAAGATGATGATGTATTACTATTCGATGTAGGATTGTAGCTGAACTAGCTGAATCATTAGCGTCGGATAAGATAAGCATATTCGCAATCATAGTGTTTTATCCCGAGATATGGTATGATCCGCTATGTAATTAGTAAATCCTTCCATGGAAGCACATCATTGACAGACTCCCATTTGAACTATATATACAACTATCTCTCACCTCTAGAGAATTCAATTCATCACACTCATCACTCAATCATCTACTCATACAACCAACAACTACAACAACCACTTATAAACTCTTTAACTTGCAACAATAACAATGTCTGCCTATAAGAACATCGCTGTCGCTGGCGCAGCCGGAGATCTCGGCTCAGCAGTCTTCAAAGCCCTCCTCGACTCCAACCAATTCAACCTCACAGTCCTCACCCGCACCACCTCAACCAGCACTTTCCCATCATCCGTCAAAGTCATCCAAGTCGATTACGACTCCCTTGACTCTCTTACTTCAGCCCTCCAAGGCATTGACGCCGTTGTCTCAACAGTCGGCAGTCTCGCCATCCCCAGCCAAAAGCTCCTCATCGACGCTGCCGTAGCCGCCGGTGTGAAGCGCTTTATTCCATCCGAGTTCGGCTCCAACCTTATTGTACCCAGCGTTCGGAAACTCCCCGTTTTTGCAACAAAGGTTGAGATTGAGGATAAGCTTGTTGAGCTTAAGGACAAAATTAGTCATACCACCGTGTACAACGGCATCTTCCTGGATTGGGGTATCAAGAACAACTTCTTCTTTGACTTTTCTCAGCCAGAGGTCACTATCTGGGATGAGGGCAATGTTGAATTCAGCACCACCACCCTCGCCAGCGTTGGCCAGACAGTAGTCGGCATCCTCACCCACCCCGAAGAAACCAAGAACCGAATTGTATATGTTCAGGATACTGTTCTTACCCAGAACAAGATTCTTGAACTTGCCAAGCAAGTCAGTAGAAAGGAATGGAAGGTCAAGCATGTCAAGATTGATGATGTTACTGCCAAGTCTGACGAGAACATCGCCAAGGGAATTATTGACTGGCCTACTCTTGCGCCTTATCTATTCAGGGCCATTTTTGATGAGAAGAGTGTTCCCAAGTTTGAGAAGCTGGATAATGAGTTGGTTGGTATCAAGGGTGTTACTGAGGAGCAGGTTAAGGAGCTTCTCAAGGCTAAGCTTCAGTAGAGAAATGTACGCAGACTAGTTGTCGAATAATCAGAATAAGATCCTGTGTTTTCGCTGATCTCAATGTTTCTTTGTTGAATGTGATTCTTGTGAATATTCTCCTGGCTAATAGTATTCGGACTCTGACACCGAATTTTGAATGAGCCACCTTACCTGGAAGTGGTCAAATGTACCTTATCAATTTCCAATTCCGGTAATTCTCCTTTTGTCATTTCACGGCAATTTTAACCAAAACCGAGGGTAACTTGATTGTGTTAGATTCCAAATCTGGTGACGCTAAAAGAGGGGGCCCTTCTGTTCTGCCTTGCAGACCTCCTATTCTGCCTTACAGCCCTTTCACTGCATTCTTAACCCACTACAACGTCTGCCGCAGGGCTTGTCGGGCACACAGCCACCACTTTAATTTGAGTGTAGGTTCCCCAGAGATTCAAAAAGTATCCTCTAATAATATAGTGTTATTTCCACATTGTCGAATTGATTTCGTACCTGCTTTCCTGCAGTACGGAACTCTTTATCCAAATTCTAAGTATTATCTAGAACCTGTGTTGCAGAAAGTCCTCCTGATGAGGTTTCATTGCAAACCCGTCCATTACTCTGCACCGGAGAAGACCATCCGGAGTCCTTTAGCTCCGGCCTTTTATTACGCTGTAGAATATATTTCCAGTCCCCCTTTTGTTAACTGCCGGCTCCAATCGTTTTGGGGGCCAAGTTTTCAGTTCAAAAGTACTATGTGCTTTTGTTCCTGATTGGATGTACCGAAATCTATCCGTTAAATATGCCTTGGATTTCCCCTACCTCGGTAGCTACTATAGCTAGAATGCCGAGACCGGGGTTAATAAAGGGTCACTTCAATTCAAAAAGGCAAAAAAATATGCGTTGATTAGCGGTGGGGCCTTTTTTCACTGCAATTTTAACCCCCCTCAAGACTGTGGACCTGAGAATCTGACCACACAGACCCCGGATCTACGAGATGGGTTAGGTGACTCAAAGTCGACGAACTCTCACTGCAAATTCAACCCACCCCAAGACCTCCGTCTCAGTGAGGGGTTCGGGAACAGTATGCTTGGCCCCCAATCCTGTTGATTCGATACCTTGCCGTGATCTTCACAAACAAATCCAAGTTGGAGATGCCAAGAGTTTGCTTATGAAATCTTGTTGGTTCATGAGAGGCGCACTTGACATCAGATCATGCAAATGCGTCTCAACTTGCTTCTGTAAAGTTCTCAAGATTGAATCGGTGAAGTACACGGATTCAAAACTCATGAAAGCAGAGGTCATTCTCTAAAATGGATTCAATCACTCCCACGCCGAATCAGGCTCGACATGGGCTGGATATCTCGAATGAGAAGAAGGCCCAAACTGAGTTCCCTAGTGACTCACCTCAGCCAGATGTCGAACAAGCCGAGCTTCAAGATCAATCCCAGCGATTGCCGTTTCTCCGTCTCCTGCTCGCTTACCTCTGTCTTTGCTTCTGTTACCTCATTTCTTACCTGGACATGAACTCCGTCGCAACATCCCTTCCGACGATCTCTACGGCGCTAGATGCTGGTCCAACAGTTACATGGGTCGGAACATCATACTTGTTGGGCCAACTGTCCTTCCAACCTCTATACGGCAGGATCTCGGACATCACAGGCCGAAAACCCGTTTTGTTATTCTCCATGGGATGTGTTGTTGTCGGGGGAGTCTTGTGCGGTTTTGCGCGTACGCCAGTTTGGTTATACGTCTGTCGAACAATTAGTGGCATTGGTGGTGGAGGAATCAGTTCTTCTGTTGCAATTATTGTTAGCGACTTGGTCAGTTTGCGGTCGAGAGGGAAGTATCAGGGTTTTATCAGTCTTGCTATTGGTACCGGTGCCGCTTCTGGTCCTTTTGTTGCTGCTGGGTTGATTCAGACGGGTACTAACGGCTGGCGATGGGCGTTTTGGGTACCTGCCATAATGGGTGGCATTTGCTTTGTTCTTCTGATGCTCTTCTTGCCACTGAAGCCTGTGTCTGGGAGCTTCAAGGAAAAGGTTCGGAAAATTGACTGGTGGGGTGTTATGGCTTCTATCGCTGGTATTGTCCTTACAGTCGTGAGTACTCCCATCTCCCATGCACTTCGTACTCTGACCATGACGATATCAGATGTCCATCAACTCGGGAGGTAACATGTGGGCATGGCAGAACGCCAAAACCATATCTCTCCTCACGATTGGGATCATCATGTTGCTCATCTTCATCATCATCGAAGCGTATTTCGCCAGAATCCCCATTATTCCTCTTCGACTCTTCAAACAGAGGTCCCCAGCAGTACTCATCTTGACAGGTTTCTTTCACGATTTCGCTTGGCAGTCGACGCAGTATTTCATCCCACTATATTATCAGACCGTCCGTGGTTTCTCGCCATTGAAGAGTGCTACGTTGATTGTACCATTTCTACTGGCGCAGGGTATTGCCGGTGCTGCTTCGGGACCTTTGATGGCTAAATATGCTAGGTATGTACTATTCTTATTCCAGGCGACACGAAGTGAACTGATGTTTCTGTAGATACATGCCCATTTTGCGAGCGGGTTTCTCAATCTGGACTCTGGGTTCAGGTCTCAAGCTTTTGTTCAACCAGGACACGCACATTGCTGTATATATCGCCGTCCTTGCGGTCGAAGGAGCAGGAATAGGATGGGTTCACCAGCCAGGTAAGCCAACTACTACAATTCTGCCTTCATATTATTTTCGAGTGAACCAGCTGACATGGACTCAGGGCTCGTAGCACTACAAGCCAACTCAGCAAACGAAGATCGCGCTGTAGCAACAGGAACCCGCAACGTTTTCCGCTCTCTAGGCGGTGTCGTCGGAATAGCTATTTCAACAGCTGTTCACTACGCAGTTCTACAGAAAGCTCTACGACTGAATGCCACGATTCCTGAATGGCTGCGCGACAGTGTCCTGGATGGTACATGGTCCGCCAGTGATCCTGCTACTAAAGACTACGAAAGTGCCATCTTGAGCGCTCGTATGCAAGGCTTTAAAGTCATTTTCATTATCACCGTACCTTTGATGGCGCTATGCTTGGCGGCGAGTTTCTTGGTGAACGATATTGTTCTTAAAGGTGATTCTGCTCAGCAAGAGAGGCGAGATGAGTCTGGTGAGGGTCAAGAACAGGCCACAACTACAGGATGGACAAGCAATGAGAAGCGAGGCTGATGGTTCATCTCAATTACCAAATACAATCTGAGAAGTCATTCGATATTCTCTACTGATGAGAAGCCGCGAAAAGATAAAGTTAGACAGTTTGCTTGTGGGAAATGGCATTGGCCATTAATAAATCCTAGTCCGTTCTTAAATGGGTCACGTGGGAAAGGTACCGTGAAGGCGGGCTGGATTGATGCTACCTGATTGATCAACAACAATAACCATAAAAAGTTATTATCAACTTGAAACGTATTTAGTTGTCTCAAAAAGTCAAAAAGAAGCTGATAACGGCGCTGGAGCGATGCTCCCACCAGGGCTTGAACCTGAGACCTTCGCATCACTGAATATTCAGATTGAAGTATTAGTACGACGCTCTAACCAACTGAGCTATGGAAGCCGATCAACTGTTATTGGACATCATGCTCACAATGAGATGCCAAGTTTGTATTGCCGGAAACATCGAACTGGATATAGATCAGAGATCCTTGATATGTTGGTGACTTATGAAATGGGAGCCTCCGGCACAGCGATAGCCATTTTCCTGTTCAATCCAATTGTACCCCATCTCGCATACTCCCAAATTTTTCAACTTCTGTTGGATCTGCTCTTTGGTAAGAGTGGTAGCGTCGGGGGATGTTTTTGTCTCTTTTTGGGAGGAGGGTGTATCCCTACTTTGACTAGGGCTGTCAATGGTAGCTTCGAGTGTTTGGTTAAGAGTCATTTTGTAGGTGGTAAGGGGTTGTTGACGCTGGCGGAAGAAAGAGAGAAAGGCTGGATAGAAGCAAGGGCAATTAGGCAGTTTGTAGCCAGCCCCCAACTTATGGTAAGGAATATGAGTGTTTGGATGGTCGTGATGTTGGTAAAAGGAAGACGTTTTTCGAAAAGAAGCAATCAATGGATTTATACATTGATCAGAACTTTATATTAGGGCATGACAGACACAGCTTCTGATTCACCATACTTTATGTGATGAAGCCTAATTGCAAATAAATAACCTTTGTGAATCTGATCTTGTTCTCTTTGCTCTTCGTCTTCTTGTTCACATTGACGCTCCTGTTTGTCAGTTTCAAGCTCGGTACAAGCGCTATCCGAGACCCATTTGTACACATTATGACAAGTATCGCTGTCATGTCCTGAAGGTAGGTCTTTCCCTTGTGCTTGTAAGGTGGTTTCAACTTGCTGGTGTCCAGCCTGTATTGGCGGACTTCGCATTATGTATCTTCTTGATACGAGACTCTCGCCATCAGGAGACTTGCTTCCGATTAACATGGCCCGCTCGCGTCTATAGAGTTAGTACGAACTGCCGTCGGTCACGTATGGCTATCTCATGAATATATTATAAGTTGCTTAACAGAAACCGTAAAGTTTTGTTCTCTGAGTTGATTGGTCAACGGTATTCCAAATTTTAAACTCTTTCCCAGTACTCTTCTCGCGACATGGACCACATGACTTGAATTCTAAAATCCTGGAATTTGCTGCCGATTGTAATTCGTGTGCAGTAAACTCATAATGAGTTATTGGGAGGTACCAGGTCAATACTTCAGCCAAAAGGCTGTGGTGGATGTCTACGCAAGACCACGCTAATATCTCACCTCTACATCGCCAAGCCGTCAAAGGACGAAATATCATTGTGTCTGAGGATCCAAAGCTACATCTCGTCTGGATACAAGATCGAATCTTCATCAAACCGTTGCCAAAATATCTTACGTCGCATGCATTTTGGAAACAGTGCTTGAGTCCAGATGGAGATCCTCGTCGGGAGCGTATTCGCAAGGCTGCTCTGGGCTTTTTGAGGACGTACTTCTATCCTATACAGTCCGAGTATGATGTCAACCTGGCGCAAGGTATGAGCCGTTGTCTTATCCCTGCTGGATTCACTTGGGAAACGTTCTGCAATTTCTCAGCTGACTTTCCGGAGATACGCGACAAACATGTCTCTGAACGCTACGCCTATGGGGAAATTCGACTAACAACTTAACAAGACTCAATATCTACGCGCCGTTGATCCTTGGGAAGTCAAAGTTCCATCGCGTCGAGCATCAGTACGGAGCATATTTCGCTCACTTTTATGGACCAATCTTGTTCATCATTGCGATGGTATCTCCTATACTCAGTGGGTTACAAGTCGCCATCGCAGTGCAGCAGGAACATCCTGGTCGAAATAGTTTGGGCCTACAAGACGCTGGTCTATGGTTCAGTGTCGTTATCATTCTTCTTGTTTGTGCCATTGTTCTTATACTGTTTACGGTTCTGATCTGCAGGATTGCTCGGGAGTGGAGATTTGCTATTCGAGATCGGCTCAGGATTTTGGAAGAAGGAAAAGTAGACAAGTCACTGTAAGTGAGTATTTGTGGTCTGTCCCTATTGAGACCTTTTTTATAGATTTTGTATAGCCGGCCGTGAGACATTCTTTCATTGGGGATTATTGATATCTATATTGCCCATGATCTTGAGATTGTCCGGCGCCTGGATGCCAACCTTGTTGTTGTTGTTGTTGCTGCTGCCGTGATGCATCGCTATGCCAATAATCATGAACTGTTTGATTATTCTCTCCCATCCGAGGCCATATCGATTCCGGTAACCTTGCATCTGTGGGCGGTGCACTTGCTTGACTGTTCTCAGCTGGGGGGTCGACCTTTTCTGTCATTCTCTTGTGAACTCGTGCGGATGCTCGCTTTCGCTTCTTGGATTTTCTTCGTCGATCGCAGAGGATGATTCCCATGACGAGTAATAGAACGCCAACTGACATAAAAATTAGTTTTTGCATTTCTGTATTTGTAGAGACTGACATACCCAATGCTCCTAGAGCGATGATGATCTCGAGAGCCCCAAAGATCTTGCCACCAGGTAGTCCTCCTGCATCATTTTGATTCGCCTCCTGCGTTACTGTAACGACAGGTGCTTCTTGAGTTGTTGTATAATCCGCCTTCGCAGTTGGGTTCGGAAAGATGGTTGTGAAAATAGTGGTAGATTCGACTGCGTTGATAATGCGAGACACTTGTAGTTCGAGAGCCAAATCGTCCATTATAGCAAAGAGAGAAACCGAGACCGGGAAAGTCGAAAATAAACCGCTACCAGAGCTTCGTTGTCCTGAATTACAAAATTAAACTGTTGTATTGAATGCAAAAAAGACCGTAAGAAGAAGAATAAAAAACGATTTGCACCAAAGAATGAAAGTCGCTGCGTGATTCCAGATCAACGTGCAGAAGGAAAGGAAAAGAGAAAAAAAAAGTTTAGTTCAAGACAGCAGATGTCACGGAAGATATGGAGTGCAATCGCAACTGATTACCCAGCTAAGTAACTATATCGAGAGAGCCCAGTTGAGGCGAAACCGGGTGCTGCTTGAGGTGCGCATTGTGAGACGGCAGATCAAACACCAAGACCCCTGTCAGCAACGCTCAGCGGTACAAGTTAGCGCTACAGGGGGGAAATACAGGGGGGTAACTGTTTCGAGGATGAAGAAAAGCCAAAACACCAAGTCTTTCAGGTTGGTGATGTTACTACCAAGCCGGCTGGTTCAGCTTCCGTGCGGAGCGCGTCTAGATTTTTCGAGCTGACAGGTTTGCGAAGTTTCAGATTCGGGGTCGTATTACGACGACTTAAGCTCTGTGGCCGCATATAGGGTTTGATAACTGATATAGATATTGGCTGGCAATAATTCGTCTTGTGACCATCTGAGGTCTGTCTAGCTGCAGCCAAGAGCCGGATGGACGGTCAAGTTATAGATGCTACCGTGACAACATGTTTCCGATTTCAGGTTGTGATGATCAATGCGTTGTTTATGTGCACTGCCCTACGGCTCTGTTTTGGATGATGGGTTGGCATTTGACAGCGCAATGCGTGGTGGCTATACGTGCAGCTTGGCTGTTGTTTACGGGTGAGGCTGTGGTGATGTGGAAGGCGGTCGCGTGTTGGTGTTTCGGGCGGGTCAACGGTTTGCCGAGCTACCGAGCTGCAACGCCAAGGGTAGGCTGTCGGTTTCGGATAAATGATGTTTCCGGGCGGGAACTCTACGATGTAGATTCGAGTAAACTGGGCTGAAGCAAGGGAAGTAGTAGAATGATCTCAGGGTATGGAGGTTATTTACTGGGAAGTTATCCCGTTATCAGCGCCCAGGCTTATCACGAGTTGTTGACCCGCTGGTTGAATGTTGCTCTAAACATTGTGTACCACAGCTAGGTTTGTACACCATGGTTCGAACGTGAGGGCAGTGTGAACGATCAATTACATGACCAAGCACAACCTGACAAGAAATGAAAAAATACCTAATAATTGAATCAAGATGCAAAATCATATTGCAGCCAAATTTGACATATGTAATGAACCTCAATCGTGAAGAATCACAGCCCTACACTGATTAACTTCCAGCTGCAGGGTAACCCCCAAGTCAACCCCCCGCAAAGACCACCCAGCGGTCTTCTCTCCGCCCGGGGAAGACGCCAGCCAGTCTCATTCGCTCAAAATAACTCCTCCGCGCGCCGTCCGCGGGCACCTTGACTAAGGCCGAATTGCATGCGTGTCATTGGATCTCGGGTATCGTTTTCTGAGAATATTCCCATCGTGATTCAACTACCGTTGCCGAGATGCGGGGTGAAGTGAGCTAGCCCGGATGACGAAAGGTTAAAGACGTGAGGAGGTGCCCGAGGAGGCCGACGTTGGAATGTATGTTTGAGATGACTTGTTCGATGCACGCTGCCAAATCTTGAGGGTCATTCGCGTCATTTGAGTAGCATAGTACAAGACAGACTCATTACGCGCAGCATCGTGACGCTCAACAGCGACGTCATGGCCATAGTAGACGTCCTCTTCACATGGTGGTCCATCCCCATTGGTGTCGCCATCCTAACCACCACATACCTCTACGCCTACTTCATAACAAACTCCCACCTGCGCTGCATCCCCGCGCCTTTTCCCGCACAATTCTCAAATCTATGGCTCCTCTACATCTGCCGTCGCGGCGAACGCTATCACGTCGTGGATGAGATTCACAAGAAGCTCGGCCCTGTGGTGCGCATCCAGCCGAACCACACTTCGATTGCAGATGTGGATGCTATCGCGACAATCTATGGGCATGGAAATGGGTTTTTGAAGTCGTGAGTTGCACCTCGATTGATTGAGAATGGGATTAACAGGGTGGCAGGGAATTTTATGACGCGTTTGTTTCAATTCGACGGGGTTTGTTCAACACCCGTGATCGCGCAGAACATACGCGTAAGCGCAAACTCATCTCGCACGTCTTCTCCGCCAAATCCATCAGTCAATTCGAGCCTTACATCCACGCCAATCTCGAACTGTTTGTCAAACAACTCGACAAACTCGTCATATCTAGCCCGTCCACCGATGAGAATGGCAAACGTCAAGCCCTCATTGATTGTCTTCCTTGGTTCAATTACCTCGCATTCGATGTCATCGGCGACCTCGCGTTTGGTGTTCCGTTCGGTATGTTGGCCAACGGCGCTGACGTAGCCGAAGTTCGCGAAACACCTGATAGTGCACCGATCTATGCTTCTGCGATCGAGATTCTCAATAGAAGAGGTGAAGTCAGTGCTACGTTGGGATGCTTTCCTCAATTGAAGCCTTATGCGCAGTATTTGCCCGATCCGTTCTTTAGCAACGGGCTAAATGCTGTTAAGAACCTTGCGGGTATTGCTATTGCGCGCGTGAAGAACAGATTGGATAATCCGCCTAGTATTGAACGCATGGATCTTCTTGCCAGATTGATGGAGGGTCGGGATGAGAAGGGTGAGCCGTTGGGACGGGAGGAGTTGACGGCGGAGGCTTTGACGCAGCTTATTGCTGGTAGCGACACGACATCCAATTCTTCATGCGCTTTGCTCTATCATGTCACACGAACTCCTGGAGTCCTTCAGAAATTGCAGGCTGAGCTTGATGAGGCGATTCCGTCGGAGATTGACGTGCCGTCATACGACATGGTCCGCGACCTTTCATACCTGAACAACGTCATCAACGAAACCCTTCGCTACCATTCAACATCAGGCATCGGTCTTCCACGTCAAATCCCCTTGACATCTCCCGGCGTCACCATCAAAGGTCACTATTTCCCTCCCGGCAGCGTTCTCAGCGTCCCAACGTACACTCTTCACCATTCCAAAGAGATCTGGGGTGCCGACGCAGACGACTTCCGACCCGAGCGATGGGAAACTGTGACAGATATCCAAAAGACAGCGTTCAATCCTTTTAGTCATGGACCGAGAGCCTGCGTGGGAAGGAATGTGGCTGAGATGGAAATGAAACTTATTGCGGCGACATGGGCGAGGAGATATGTCCCCGAGTTAAGGCAGGGTGTCATGGAGACGAGAGAGGGATTTCTGAGGAAGCCGCTAGGATTGGATATTGCTTTGAAGATGAGAGAGTAGATTGCTGTTCATATATCAAACCTTTCGGGATGTCATGGTCTGTCATCAAGCCAGACGTCCATGACTATGTATCTGGAACTACCCTTTACAAAATGTAAAGATAACTCATACAAGCACATACGACCACAGCTCGCTGAGAATACTGGATCTCGTCCACTTCTTGTTTTTTGTTGCGGTGCCCCAACTTCTCAAAATATAAAGTTCTAACTACGGAAAAGATCAGTTTTGACAGAACCGTTTTAATGTTTTTAGTTATCCGACCCTCGTATAAACAGTTAGTCTGGATCTGATTGAACGGATCGTCAGCCGAGTAAATATCCCACCAATGGCCTTTATTTAGCTTTCACTGCATTAGTAGATCAACCACCTTTTCCGCCTTGGCACCGTGAAATCGCACCAAGCAGGGGATTGGGGGCATGCTTGTGTTGGTGTCGGTAAATTCGCAATGATACACCGAGTCTCTCGTAACCGATTATATATGTTCGAGAAACTCATTTCGGTCCCGATATGCATCTCCCACATCTCATACTATTCAAAATGCGTTATACTTCGATCTTGAGTTTCCTTGGGCTGTTCGCTATCGCTACCATCGATGCTGTGTCTCTGCCGCAAGATGTGCCTCGCGATGTCTCAGATTTCCGACAGAAACACCCATACAAGCCTCCCAAACACGAGCACCGCAAGATAATAAAGATTCGCGCGTCGAGACATTATCAGGATGATGTTTCCGACGATTTCGAGCGCGGTGTGCGTCAGGCTGACGGGGGTAATACCTTGTACTTGCCTCATGGCCAGACATTCGTTATTGGGAAAGCGCTTGATTTGACTGGACTCAATGATATTCACATTCACCTAGAGGGCGAGATCCGGGTCAGTAATTGTTTTCGGATCGCACACTGTCTCGGAACCTAACAGAGATAGTTTACGGATAACGTTACGTATTGGCAGGAAAACGCTTGGTATCACCCCTTTCAAAAGTCCATTATGTTTTGGAAATGGGGAGGGCATGATATCAAGATATATGGTAACGGCGTCATCGAAGGTCAAGGGTTAGTTGATATCAGGCCGACGCAGGTGTCGCATGGCTGACAGTGGTAGACAACGCTGGTGGAATGAGTTTGAAGCCGGCACAGGCTCGTGAGTTGACCAGACTTCCCTATAGGTGGCACATTACTAACTATCTACTAGCATCCTAAATCCTGACAATAAGTATTACCGTCCGATTCTGTTCTACGCAGAGAACACAACCAACCTTGATGTTTCCGGCATCCACCTCAAAGACTCACCCTGCTGGAACAACTTTATCGTAAGCTCCAAGAACATCTCATTCACCGATGTCGTAGCGACAGCTCTGTCAAACAATGGCAGCATTATCCCAAAGAACACTGACTTTATGAACACAATGAACACTTCAACTGTGCGAATTGAAAGGACATGGGTCAATATTGATGATGATTGTTTCTCTCCCAAGCCAAACAGCTCTGATCTTTATGTCAACACCATGTACTGTAACGGTACACACGGCCAGGTAAGTTCTGTATGCAAGAGACTGCCTGATGAAGCTAACTGGGACAGTCCATGGGATCCCTCGGGCAATACAAGGGGGAAGTCTCTAATGTTCACGATGTGCATATCGAGAACGTTTGGATGATGAATGGAGATGTATGTCATAACCCCGGGTCACTCGCTATACATACATTCTAACTCTTTAAGTATTCTGGTGCTCGCATCAAGGTTTGGGCCGGAAATGAAACTGGCACGGGTTTTGTCAACAACGTAACGTTCAAGTGAGTACTTCAGATTTCAGTAACGTCTATCTATTAACATTCTGCCAGGAACTTTTGGGTTGCCCGTATGGATTACGGTATTTTCCTCGATTCTTGCTATTTCAACAAATCAGCCTCGGAGTGCAATGCTCATCCCTCAGGAATGCAAATCACCAACATACACTTCGAGAACTTCACAGGCTATACATCTGGTGTTTACGGCAACGCTGTAGCTCGTCTTTCATGTTCGTCAGCCGAAGATGCTGTTTGCGCCAACATTACTCTCAAGGACTTTGACGTCAAAACACCATGCGGTGGAGAGCCTGTGGTTATCTGTGATGGGATGCATGGCGATGTTGGTGTCGACTGTGTTCCGTATGAAAGCGACGAGGCTCAGGCGGCACTTAAAGTAAAATGCGAAATACCGTTGGTCCCTATCGACACGGATCCTTGGGGCAGTGGATTGATTGAGAAGAAGAAGGGTGCTTTTCACCCACAGTAGGTGTCATCTGAATACTGAAGAGGGAATTGTTGGCCCAGGTCCCGCTCACTTTGACATGTACAGTCGACGTCTTACTACTGAAAGGGGCGGACCTTTAGATATATAATGTCAAAAACCAAGCAATACTAGCACATACGACCACAGCTCGCAGAGAATACGGGATCCCGTCTGCTCTCCCATCGTCAAGCTGCNNAATCCCCGGTGTTGTATGTATCTTTTTGCCGATAACACCAATTGAAAAAGGGCATGCTGATGTTTGATACTTGAATTATTACTATAAGTCTATGCGTATATGTCTAAAAAGGAACTCCCGCAAATCTCGGCTCCACCAAAATCAAGCCAAAGTTGCACCACCAAGAAAACTATTCTCACTTGCCGATTGACTGCAACTGCTTCCTATACCAAGTCTACAAACAATTAGCACCAGTCTCTCAAACATAAAAGTATTACTCACAAGTTCAACTCCAGTTCCAATACTCTTCGGTCCAAACCTCTTCAAAAACCAAGGCGTTTGAATCTTCTTAGCATAAAGCTTCGCATCATCATCCGTAACTTCCTTATTCAAAATGATAGTCGAAGGTAAGAGAGGGTTGATAATAGCAGGTCTGCCAAGTCCAATTAGATCGCAAGCGCCTTCGCGAAGGGCTGCTTCCATGCCTGCGCGAGTGCGGAAACCGCCTGTCACCATTAGGGGGACGTTGGGAACCTTGGCGCGCATTTCGTGGGCAAAGGAGAGGAAGAAAGATTCTCTTGCTGCTGTGCTTGCGGCTTTCTTTTCACCAGTTCCTGTGAACATCTGTCGTGGTGTTAGTATAAGAGTAATGAGGTATAGGTGGGACGCTTACAGATGGGTTCTCGTAACTTCCGCCACTGACTTCCAAAAAGTCCAATCCAACCTCGGCAATAAGCGTGATCTGCTCAAGAACCTCCTCAAGCTCCTTGGGAGATTGGTGGTCTGCAGAATTGAACTTCAATCCCACGCAGAAACCAGCTGGTGTCGCAGCCCGAATAGCCTTAGCGACGTCAACGATGATTTTCGCTCGTGCAGCAGGCGATCCTCCGTATGCGTCTGTTCGCTGGTTACTCTTCTCCGACATGAACTGAGAAAGAAGATAACCATGCGCAGCGTGAATTTCAACACCGTCAAAGCCAGCTTCAGAGGCAATTCGTGATGTTCTGGCGAAGCTCTGAACCACCTCTTCGATTTCTTCGACAGACATTTCCTTCGGTGTACCAAAAACAACATTCGTAATAATCTTGGCAAGGAAGTCATCGCCCATATTCAGCTGAATAGGGCTAGGAGCAAGATTCTTATCCATCCACGCCTTCTTGCCAGCTCCAAGAGGCGACTGTCGACCAGGATGGTTAATCTGCATAATCGCGGGTGTTCCCTTTCGTCGCATAATCCCCACAAACTTCTTATAAGCCTCCAAGACCTTTTCCTCAGGAAGATCAGAGCTAACAGCCAAATCGCGATGTCCACCGAGATATTTCTCGTCAACCTGGACGTTACCAGTCATGACCATACCCCAACCTCCATCAGCCCAGGCACCGTATGCATTTTCCAATTGTGTTGTTGTAGGAAGATGTTGACAATCTGCGATTTCTTCTGCCAGAGCCGCCTTTGCGAGACGGTTGGGCAGGGTGAGACCGCATGGTAGCTTGAATGGTTGAGAAAGTAATAAGTCAGTCATTTTGTCGATACTTAATTGAGGATTGATTGATGTTACAGTAAGGGGAAGTTCTTTTGTATAGAAAATCTCGCCTTGAGCCGGACCCTGAACCGGGGCCCGTGTCCGTAGACTATGGCCCAAAGGAGAAATAACTCCAGTGGACTCGGCCTGTTGTTGGTCCGCTAAGGAACAGAGTTCATCCGATCGAATGTTCTGGGGCGAATTATTGTCTTTTAGTAAACATTTTGCGGAAGAATTACTATCAAGAATCTATGTAGGTGGGAGATTTACCTATTGTTTTCCGACGGAGGAGCGGACGGAATTGCTGACGTTGGCTGTACCTGCATGTAATTAATTGACTCCGTGAGACGCCCCACTTATTCCCCTGCTCGATCGCTTTGTAAGTGATGTTGCCCACATCTTGCCTGTTATGGCTGGGCGATACGAATATCTGTGATTATTCCTTGAGAAAAGTCCTTGATATGTTGAAAGACGTTTTCAATAGGTGTAACATATGCATGCCCACCGGGAAACATATCGTTCTTCGGCCTAAGCCCTCCAAACACGAGACCAAGCACACCTCCGAATCTGTCATATACCACTGACCCCGAGTCCCTTTTCTGAGCATATTGTTCGTGGGGAATTGTCTGGAATATGTATTCAGAGGAAACAATACCTCTACCAAGATTCACATCTGACTTGAACTCATGGAATTTACCATGAATCGCGCCTGTGGAGGCTGCATACTTGTAACCCTCTTGATAAGGCTTCTCGCTACCATGACTGATTGATTGCGTCTGTGGCTTGAGCGGCTTTCCAAATGACGCGAAGGGATCCCACATCGCCCTTTTCCATTCTTTTCTTCCGGGCAAAATATTATCCCCGATTCGAGCTTCATTGACCTTGACCAACGCCCAGTCAAGTCTGCCATTCTCTGGCGTTTTTTCGTTGAATCCGGAGGCAGCATATACTTTCCCAAGGGTATGTTTTCCATCTTCAAAGAACTTCAGCCTTCTCTCTATATCTGCCTCCAGTTGAGCAATCTCCTGATCGAGCTCTAGCGTCTCATCCTCCTGTCGCATAGTGATACGGTTCTCCAGCCGTTTCCTAAGTACTCCGATGGTGTAATCATGCTTTGCCCATGGTGGACTTTCCAGTGATGCCGCCATGTGGTCGCCGGGGAGTAACCCCTCTTCGTCGGCTTGTTGAAGATCGGACCCTTGAAGCGTGGCTCGGACAACAGTATAGCTCGTTAACGCGTATTTTTCCCAACTGGAATTCTCACGTGTTTTGATCTCGACGTAGCATCCTAGGGCACCGTAACTTTGCCGCGCTTTGCCGTTGTCCTCTTCGATGCTGGCCGCTCCGATGGCGTCACCCAGGTTCACTGTGGTACTGTAATCGCCAAACACCATCTCACTCAAGTAATTTATTCTTTCCACATTGCCGTTGGGGTACCCGTAGAATCCGGTGTTGAGCTCTATGTGGACGTGCAGAGGCGGGAAATGGCTCTTTGTAATAGCTTCCTTAATCGCGGTGATAACTCGAGGCCAGCCTTTCACTAGCGAACCGAAAGTCACCGTGATGAAAATCGTGATTGGGTTGTTGGTATGACACCTCCTTGACCCATAATGGAATAGGTTAATCGAGGTCATGAAATCCCTTGTTGAGGCGTCATTCTGTAGGCAAAGGTACACCAATTTCTTGATATCCTCCCAGGATTCCAGAAGGTCGGGGCGACTCTCCACTCTTCCATAGCTGATGCCGCCGGGCAAGGTCTCAAAGGTCATTGAGTGAGTATTATCGTCTCTTATGGTGGGTGGAAATAAAAACGCGGAAGACCATGCCGCTGACTTGTCTAAAGATGACAGGGATGATCGTGTTGGTGGATGATTGATGACGACAGGGATGATGAGGGCAAAGAAGAGAGAAAAGAGCTGCATGTGTTTATTGAAAAGTTAAATCAAAGCTTAATGACTTGATTACAGATTAGTCAACTTTCTTTACCCACTAACAACTGTCACAGTGAGCCTGACCCGATGACAAAGCTAATATGACTAGACAAAACTACTATCCGTACACGGTTCAAACCTAGTATCCTTCGGCTTTCGATCCATCACTTCAGGTCTATCCCGAACTCTAGTACCCTCGACGAACATTTATTCCACTCACCCTGTCAATGTAGCCATGAGTTGGTTCTCTAGACTGCGTTCGACATAGGTTGCGGCGCAGCGAGTGAGGAGTCAAATCTCTATGTCATACCCGCCCCTAGTGGCACACTTTTTCACTACATTGGCGGAACAACTGCAGTCTACGTTTCAGTGAATGTGACGGGTGACCTTGACTTTAATAGCTGATTGGCATGCCTAGATGCAGTGCAGAAAGCATAGTAAAGGTAGGATTGAGCTTAAATACGGATGGTAAGACGGGTTTATGCCGGGATCTACATATCGGCGATGTTCGGTATCTAGAGCAGGCTTCCCCAGATTCTGAAGTATTTGTCACTGGCTGACCAAGAGAGCCAAGAAATTCATTGTAACCTTCGATGTTTAGTGTTGATGGAAATGATTGTGATTGCCGGTGAGTATGATACTGGCATGTATAAGCTCTTTCCGCCGTAAATCGAGTCGGAGAGAGGCTATCGCCGAGCAGCGAGCGCCATCGTCTCATATGCACAATGTCAATAATATACCGGCAGTCTGACCCGGTCCCTACCCATCCCTGTAGTGTACCTGACAGCCGGTAACATTCTATCCATCGCATGATCTGGACATCAACAGCGCAGGATCTCAGACAGATGTCTCAGAAGAGGGTGTGCGCGGGGAGTTCGGACCCCGCCGTTGTGATATACCCGGATCAAAGGACAAAGGCACATGGTGTTTGTTTGTTTGGTTAATCAATAATTGGCGTTTTCTTGGCTCTTGGCTTGGAGATATAAAGAACCTGTGTCTCCCCGCTTTTTAGGATTCGGCTCTTCTTTTTTGTATGCAAGATCGAGTCTTGGCTTCTTTTCAATTGCCTATCTGGATAACAAGCACTATTTTCAACATGAAGCTTTCATCTTTTGAACCCAAAATGCCTTCCCTTGATACTTCTATTACTACTCCCGTTCGTCGAGCTTCTGTTGCTTCTGAGTTTGAAGCTGCGAACCAGAAATTTGCTGCGAATTTCAATCAGTCGCATTTACCTTCTCCACCTCGTCGGTAAGTGAACGGGATTTTCTATCCGTCTGTAGATCTTCCTAACATTCAAAAGAAAAGTCGCTGTTGTAGCTTGTATGGATAGTAGATTGGATGTCGAGAAAGTCTTAGGCCTAGATCTTGGTGACGCGCACGTCATCAGAAACGGTAATGCTCCAATCTCATGGTGTTGATTCCAAAGCTGACGGCTTCAAGCCGGTGGTCGCGCAGTAGAAGCACTCCGATCAATCCTGATTTCTCAGCAGATGCTCGGCACGCGTGAGATAATCATCATGCACCATGTAAGACACACTCCCTTCTAGAAAAAAACGTGGTCTCAGCTATTGGACCAATATTCCCACCTCAACCGGCCCGGCTGACACCACCCACAGACCGGCTGCGGTATGCAGACATTCTCCGACACAGACTTTCGCGCCAAAATCCGGAATGAATTGCACGAAGATGTAGATCATATGGCCTTTCTACCTTTTTCTGATTTGAGACAGAGTGTTATTGATGATGTTGCTTTTTTGAGGAAGAGTCCTCTTGTTTTGGATGTCCCTATCACGGGGTATGTTTATGATGTCAACACTGGACGGATTGAGCTTGTTGATGAGCGAGCTGAGAGCGAGTGTTCGAGCCCATGAGATTTGATGGGATGTGAATTGGGATGGTGTTGGCGGTGAGGGATATTTGGTCTGTGGAACGGGAGTTATGAGCGAGCGATTTTGATTTCTTGGAACATATGACATAGTAAATGCAAATAACGGACGATATATCTTATCATTTTGATACCTTCCAGTGGCACAGATTCGATAGTGGCCTGCATGCCGCCTCCAGGACCAGTTGGTCCGGCATGTAAGACACCGGCAGTAATAGCCGCTTACTGTGACCCTGCTCATGTAGCACACGGGGAGAGAAACAATGTTCCCTCAGCGTATGTAAGTCTATATAACTCCATCCTTCCCGGAAAGCAAATCTGACAAATCTTAACACTACCGGTCGATCAGCCTTATGGTGATCAACCGTTGGAAGTATGAAAACTGGGGCCGCTGGGCGTTACCAAGGCGGTATTCTCTCCTAGCCTTGGCCTTTCGCGGCGATGAAATTCAAAGTTCCATGATGTCTCATGGAGCCTTTGTTACTCAGGAAGTGATTACTACTACAGCCCACGTAACTGTCACTAGGGACTTCATAAACCCGACATTTGGTGTGCCAATGTTAGTGGTCTTCCAAAATAGGACTAGTCCGATCTATCTTACGTACGATCTGTGTTAGTAACAAAGCGGGTTTGCTCACCATGACCATTTTAATGATGAAACTATGAGTAAAGGTTTCGATTTTACTGGTTGAGATCAATTTTGAATATGAGAATGGTCAGTGATATGGGTATAGGTGAGGGGAGAATGTCTTGGTCTGGGCGGCTCACCGAGGTATATCAACCATGCTCCCTTTCGTCCGGAGCCAGATCAACATATACAACATCTATCAATCTTTAAAATGCCTTCAAGAATAGCAGAGGAATCCGGCAGCCTGGCTGGCTCCGCCAACATTATTTCAAAATTCCTAGCACTCGAGCAAATCTATAGCGCCAAAGACCTCGACACATACCTCCAAACTCTCAAGCAAGAAAGCACAGACACACCGACGGATGTGATCGTCTTGTGTGCCTCGGCGATCCTGGCGATCCCTGAAGCGGTCTTTGAATGGGCAGTTCAACAACAAAACTGCAGAAAGAACACAGTGCTGGTGCTTTGCGGCGGGATTGGACCTTGCACACCTTTTGTTTATGATGCTATCCGAGCTAGCAAGAAATATGCGCCGATATTAGATGAGATCGATGGAAAGCCAGAAGGGCAGGTGTTGAGGATTATGGCCGAACGGTTTTACAGGTTGAAGATCAGCGATACACTAAAAGATGATGGTGGTTTCGATATCTTGGTCGTGGACCGTTCAACAAACTGTGGGGCCGACGCTCTTGAGACTCGAAAAGTCTTGGATAAATACCGCATAAGATCCCCAGGCTCGATTACGGTGGTTCAAGATCCGGCTATGAGTAGTCGGACTGTGTCATCTTTTGAAAAGGTCTACGGCGACCAAGAGGCCCAAATTTCAAGTTGGCCGCAGACGGGCTCAAACCAAATAACGAACCGAACTGGCGATGATCATATTGGACAGCTCTGGTCTATGGATCGCTTTCTAAACAGGATCATGGGAAACACTGCTCATACACAGACCGGAGTTAATAAAGGTACGAAGACGAATTTTGATATTCCGAATGAGGTGGACAATGCCTGGTCTACTATATTGGGAAAGGACGAGATGACGGTATCGAGCTAAGACTTATCGCTATAACCTTCCTACCCGATGCATATTCCTCACCATAGATCAAGCTTCAAGAATGCAAATTTGGTGAAAAAGACATTGACTATCATTATACTGAGCGAGAGCGCTCCTCGACATAGGGAGACTAAGAGAAACACGAGCTTGGAACACGTTCAATTATAGCTTCAATTATTACTTCAAGTACTCTTTGATATTGCTTAACTGCAGCGCCATTCAAAAGAAATTAAGATACAGTGGCACTAACTTTTCACTGCGAATTCAAATCCTCCCCAGCCCTTGTACTATAATTCTAATTCGCCCAGCAATGTGCAGACGCGCATTTCACTGCAATTTTAACCCTCCCCCGGCCCTCTCCCTTCTTGCACTACAATTCTAATTCGCCCATCATAACCCAATCAGAAGATGTTAGGATACAGTGGTCCTACCCTTTTCACTACGAATTTAAACTCCCCCCTTCCCAGCCCTCTTCCTTCTCGCATTACCTCTCACATTGCAATTCTGATAGCCAATCATTACGCAAATGCGCTCTTCACTGCGATTTTTACCTCTTCCCAGCCATTTTCCTTCTTGCAATATGAATTGAAATTGCCTGAAAACTTCGAATTAGTTGAGGAATTACCTTCTATCATATTCCTATATCATTCCAACAAGATTCATGCAGGTAATTGTACGGAGTTGATAAATGACAAACTCCCAGCGGCATCGGTTGATGATACACTGACGTCACATGACACAAGCAACATACCTAGTACATACAAAAGGGCGTCAAAACCGATTGGATCTCAACGTGGAGTAAGAATATTCTCGAACCATATATCCCGGCCCGGCCCTCGCAACACCACTCTTATCGCAACTCTCCGACATCTTACTATCTACCACGAAACTCCAAAATGGCATCACCAATCCGTCGTTTCACCCTCGTCTTCTACGTTCCACCCTCCAACGCAGCTTCATGCAAAGCAGCCATTTTCAAAGCCGGCGCAGGACGCTACCCGGGTCCGGGCGGCTACACGGAATGCGCATGGCAGACAATCGGTACTGGACAATTCAGGCCCGGGGACGCGGCGAATCCCGCTATTGGAACGGTTGGCGAGTTGGAGGAGACGCCGGAGGTCAGGGTTGAGACTTTGATTGTTGGGGAGAATACTACTAGGAAGGCGGTTGCTGCGCTTAAAGAGTAAGTGATTTGATCTGACGTGGATGAAGGTGGGATGGAAGCTAATGGTTGTAGGGCGCATCCGTATGAGGAGGTTCCTTATCAGGTTTATCGAGTTGAGGACTTTTGATTCGATCGCTTGCTTATTGTGCCGGAACATTTCAGCTTTCTGAAGAGTAAAGATTCCAATATTAGGGTATTATCAATAACACACTATATAACATAACATCGCCATTTTATCATCCATCATAACATAAAATCACGCAACAAGCACTTTTGTCTGCGGTAAAAGCGTAGTCCACCTCTCCCCCGGCTTTCTCCCCCAAATCCTCTTCAGCGCCTCAATCCCCTTCAACAAATTCCCAAACCCACTCCGTTTATGATGTCTCCTCAAAATATCCTCAAAGAACATCTTATGCTCATCCAACTGCGCATCTGACGCAGCCACAAACGTCGTCCAGATAAGCATGTGCGCCACGGGGGACGTGTGTGGTATTTCAGCTAATGTTTCAATGAAGCGCTGCACGCGGGCGACGGAGCTGGGATTTGCGGGGACGGGGTCGAGATCGAAGAAATTGGTTGTTTGGTCGGAGAGGACTTGTTGTAGGTAGATGTCGCGGGCTTGGTAGACTAGGTCGGCGACTTGGGAGAAGAGGGGGGCATGTTCGGGGTAGAGTTGGAGGCAGTGGTTTAGACAGCCGAAGAGTTGATCTGTTCGGGCTTGGGAGGATAGCATTGGGAGACCCATTTCTTCGCCGAGATGTGGAGCTGCGTAGACTCGGATTCTGGAAGGTGTAAGCGGTGTCTTGGGCGGGGTGATGTACTTGGAAACTTACTTGTGAAGCTCACGCATAATGAAGCCGGCCAGGATACCTGTTCCAAGCCCTTCCTTGCCACCGATAGCATCGAGGGCAGACTCCAACATTCTTAAGAGCATAGGAAAGTCTGAGCCGCCAGTAACAAGAACAGAAGTCATTAATAGTAATAAAGTAATTAGAACAGAATGTTGTGTCGTTTGATCGCCGGAGTTGAGTTCTTGTCGTACCCGCAGACCTTGCAGAGTTCGACCAAGAAGCTGATATGGATCAGGCACATACGACTCATATGCGATAGTGCCGAAGGCATTGTACTGTTGTTTGCTTTGCCTTAGACTGTTTTCGAGTTTGTTGATGTGGAAGTGAAATGCCGAGACCGTGAGCACCGCGTCCATGACTAGTTCATCTTGTTGGGCGAGGGGGAGGAGGAGGTGGCGCCAGTCGTTGTGGACACCATCTATAGCGACCATCTCTGTTGATATACATTGTGAAACTGATGATGGTTAGTGCTGGTTGTGCTGGTTGAGTCGTGAGGGATGTCTCACAAGTGAGAAACAGATTTCGCTTCCACGCCGGTGTGCTTTCGGGGATGTTTTGCAAAAAGAGGGAACAGAAGACGGCATGGTCATCTAATGATCCGTTCCGTCTAGTAATTAGATCTCGGACTTGGAGTTCCGAAGGCGCGGACTCGGTCCCGAAGTCGAATAGTTGGTCATTATTCTCGACTTGGAGTTCTGTGGTGTCTGGGGATTGAGTCGCGGTTGATGATGTCGATATTATCTGCGCGTCCTCTGTGTCGATAACTTTCCATTCGTTCCTAACAACCATCAGTAGATGTTACTTATCAATGAGTTCATCTAACTCACTCTTCATAGACCTTATCAATAGTCTTGCCCGCCCATTTCCCCCTCGCAGCAACACCCTTATTAAACCGATGTCGAATACCCAAACCACTACAACTCAAACCTCTAGAAGTACACTTGTTACAACTAGGTTCAGTTCTATCACAATGAATGCGTCGCTTGGAACACTCATGGCAACCTGTCTTTCGGTCAATGACTCCGCCTCAATCTCGCTTGGTGGGAATGGGGAACCGACCCTTTGTTTTTGGTACGTATGCACGTTTCTTTGGCGGCATCGCATAAAGCCGAGATCGACGCTTGGCGGTATCTTATCGGGTAGAGATTAGAGATTAAATGCCCGACGTTGTAGGGTTAAAGAGAGAAAAAGAATAAATTCTTCTTTCTAGAATGTTGGTTGCAAGCATCATTCTTTCGCATCAGGGAAGTTGATGGCCGATGTTGCGGGGTATGGCCCGTTGGAGCTGAGTCTCCGCAGCCGCTAGTCGATCTTGGGGAAATTGACTAGGCTGAAAGGGGATGCTAGAATGAGAGCACCTCCGATAAGAACAACCATGTTCAAGTGGCTCAAAAGACTCAGCCACAGGAGCTGGCTTTCACTGCCATCAAAAATCCTTGAAACCACTGTCAGACGGACTGGATATTCCTACACCTCCATTCTGGTGTTGGAACCTTCTGCCATTTCAACTCCCTCGGGGACCATTGTCAGAAAAAAGTATGGCCAATGACCTTTTTGGGGGCTTCACTGCATTTTTAACCCCCTCCCAGTCTGGATGATACCTTGCCAACTCACCAAGACTCCAAGGGAAACGAGTCGATCAGCATTATCGCCGCTGATTCTACTCCGTAAGCCTCAAGCAACAGTCTCCTTCTAGCAAGTCAATTAGTTGAGAAGCAATCTATCGCTTAACTGCAGGGTGAGTTAAAATTGCAGAGGTAGCTTTCACTACAGATGGAAATCTACCAGGCGACCACGAATCAAGGTCTTGAGAGGGTGGGCATTAAAGGATAGCTGTTTGAGTGGGTTCAACTCTTCACTGCAACTTTAACCCCCTCCAAGGCCACTGTTAGCAAGGTCTTGGAAATGGGGATCTAAATGTGATAAGTGATTAGTGAAGTATTTTGTAACCCCGTTTGCGACTGTTCTATCAATAACTGACCACGTGGTACTATCGGTGCCGTTTTTCTACTGCGTACTTACCACTTATTTTTACTGAACTTTCGTCTCGCTTTAATACGTATTTTATCTCTAAGTTCCTAGACATAGATAAGATCACATTTGTTCCCGATTCAAATCTCAATTATGCATAGTAAAGAATCAACGAATAATTCGTTCTCTATTTTTTTGAGTTTTTCCGAGGCGCAAGTCCCCAATATACTGGTCAAATCAATACAAGAATAATCGCAGGTTTTGAACCTAAATGCTAATAAAGGTCCGGTCTATAGGTATGTTTTGTGACTCATAAAGTCAGTATCACAATGGTTACCATAAAAGAGTTCTCCTTCCAACAGGTTAGTTGTCAAACACTTCCTCATCAACATCATCGAATAATTCGTTCAAAAGCCCCATGTGAAGCTTCTCATGGTGCTCTCATGTTCAGTTACCTGCAATACATAGTCGAAGGAAAGTCACAGCCTACCTAAATAATTTGAGCTTTACCACTCATGCATAGATGGGATAAACCCAGATTACACAAGTGATAAGAATAGCGAAGCCTTTTGGCTGGAGATTGAGCCACCTCTTAGACCACTTTTAACAAGGCTGACAATCTTGAAGAGGGAATTTGCTTCTACAGATATGCCATTAACTTGTCCATTTTCGTCATGCCAGATGAAGTCGCCGGGAATGGTTCAGCGGTCCGTCAGCAACTGAACTGTATGTATAGGGCCAGCAGCCGGCCGGCTCTGCGTAGTACTATGCATTGAATGATCTTTGGTGAGTTGATGGTCCAGTCAGGCCAAGTGCAAGGCTTTGACCCTACGGCTAGGATGTCTCTATCATCATGGGTTGGCGAGTGATAACAACACACACTTTCTCGTCCAGAGAACGAAGAGGTATACCTTTTATGTTGAAAACCGTCTCCTTGAATCTCAACAGCGTGTTATATTACCAGGTACCCCATCACTTAATATAGGGATGGCTTGGCTAATCATTGTTTTAACGGACCTTCACTCCGCGGCATTACGTAGCTCCCGTCCTCGGACCTTCGCTCTGCAACCTTACGTCGGTCTAGTCCGCGGAGCTCAGGTAGTAAGCTCTGATTGCTTTCTCTATTAAGACAACTTCGGGCATTTCTAACGTTATATTATCGCTACGATGAGATGCCAAGCTGTAGATCGTAGTAAGAACTAGGATACGCTAGGAAGGCATTATATACTCATCACATGAACGAAATCTCCATTGGAGCAGTAGAAGGTAAGGTTATATAGACGATCGAGATATTCGCTCACGCTTTTCTCAAAGAGCCGGCATAGGATTCAAATCTCCAAGCTTTCAAGTCACTGCTAGAAGTCCGTCTTATTCTGAAGAACTTGCAAAATATATAAAGGTCCCATTTGTCCTTTGAAACTAATATAATCTTCTTCCTGGAGTATCAATTGCACCTTAGTATTTGTTGCTTCCAAGAAACAAGCACATTTTCTGCTCTATCACTTTGCGAACAACACTTGAACAAAATGCATCTTTACAATGCACTTTATATGCTTGCTATGTTTGCATTTGCACAAGAGGTAAAGTACTTTCTATCAAAGTACATTTATATGTATATGAATATCTCTGACATGATTCAAGATCTTAGGGAAACCTACAGGCCTATCGAAACGAAGCACCGCCATGACCTCTGCTGACATCTTCAATCCATCTGAAGATAATTGGGATGCGTGGGTCCAGCAAGAGGTTGATCAAGGCAAAATGTTTTATCCGGAGAACCGAGTTGTCCAACTCTAGCCCTCGAACAGGACAGTGTCATCGGCAAACGCCTTCAACATTAAAGACATTGCTTGTGAGGTTGTTTCGGGCACTGCACGCGACTACGACGAAGGCAAACGGAGATTCTGTAATCTTGTCAGGTTATATGCTCAGGTAAATACTGAAGTAATAATCTACGTATTACAAGAAGGACTTTGCGATGAGGATTTCAACACTTTTGCTTGCGACCTTTGGATTGGTATAGTTAGCGGAGTTTCCGCTGCGTTCCAGGATAATGCGATCCCGGATATGTGCGAGGCAATGTTTGAGGCTATATGGGACGACTGCGGTGGAAGAGCAGGCGTTGCTAGAATCGCTACAAAGAGTGATCCAGAGATCAACGTGGCCGGCTTTTCCACCGTTTTTTCCATTCACGATGATACCTCTACCTGCCCAGCTCATCCCCCAGAGGACATATGCCGGGTCGAGGACTTTTAAGTTTGGGCCATAATCCCACTAGGATCATGCTAGGTAGTTAAAGCAGAACGGAGAAGAGGGTTTCAGAGTATGATGAAGTCAAGGGAGTGGAGGTAAAATAGAGACATAGGGGGAAAATAAAAGAAAAAAAGAGGGAAAAGTGCAGTGTCTCTAGCAGTGATGTCTAATGTCTAGTCTCTATTCGCAAAAGTAATCGGGGAGGTAAGGGTCGGGGAAATGCGGGTTGAATGCCTTAGTTGCGGCTGAAGAGAGAAGAGAGAAGAGAGAAGAGAGAACCCCAGGGCGGTTTTGAACACATCCGTGGAGGGTACAATATATGCGAAGGCAAAAGATGCGTGGAGGAGAGATGGGTAAACATGCACTGCAATTTTAACCCACGCCAGCCCTTCAATTGCGACAAAGTAACGTAGAAGTGAACTTAGCCCTGGCAGAGGATACAGTATGAGTAGCAATAAAATGGTACGTAGTAGGTGACCGTATGCTCGCACGATTCCAAATGGACGCAGTTGCTGACCGACTTTCAACTTTCGCCTTTGCAATGCACGATTACACAGACCTCTTTCACTGCATTCTTAACCCATCCCGAGGGGCAGAAATACTGCCAGGTCATAACGGTCAATCCATATGCCAAACCCGAGGGAGCACAAACACAAAGCCCTGATCAGAGTCACTACAAATTTAAGTCCCTCTGAGGGAGCTTCAAGAGGAGCCTCGACTGGGGTCCGATTGAAGGTGTTAATCTTCACTGCAATCTTAGTTGATGCGCAGAATCGATGAAAGCCCCAGTCTTCGTGTATGGGCATAGTTGTAGAGGTATGATGGTCCAGACAAATCAGTTACTTCAGGTTAACGTATCCCGAGAAAACTATCGCTGATCAGAAAGACCCCAAGGGGAGGGTCTGTAAGACGGAGGGCTTCACTGCAACTTTAAACCCCCCCGAGGCCACTGTCAGAAACATCTCAAGATAATCTCCTATGTAGGTGGCTATGCAATTATGTACCGTCGAGAATCGGCCTCATATTGGTCCGTGATGGTGGTAATTTTATGGAACTATGACACATTGATTCAAATCTTTCACTGCAATTCTAACCGCCGCCCAGGCTGACTTACCTCTATCTAGTTACCTAGGCTACGCAAGCTACAGGACTTCAACGTACAAATATGGGATTGCGGATATAGCTTATGGATAAGATTTCAGCCTCATATCCACGATAAACCTGTGCAATATTTATAGCAATTTCGATCCTCTCAAAGACTCTTCTATTAGAAACTGAACACATGGTATGATCAGTGCTATCATCCTCGGTACTACCTACGTACAAGTGACCAGTTGGTTTTGCTGCATTTTCGTCTGGGTCTAAGAAAACTACAGAAAGGTCTCAGAAGTCGGGGTAACCAATAGTATTGTTTATCAGCACCTGTACAAGAAGACTGGATGATTTCAGCTTTCACTGCAATTTTAACCCCCTCGAAGACTACTCCACGTCCCGCCCTTGAAAAAAGTTAAAATAGCAGAACACGACTGGACAATATTCACTTTCACTGCAATTTTAACTCCCTCAAAGACCACCGTTAGAAAGGAAGACCGGGGGGATTATGCGTAGGGACGAAGCCTTGGACTGAATTAAAAATGCAGTGAAAACCTAAAGCAGAAAACCCAGGGGTTGAAACTCCAGCACACGGTGAGCAGACATACCTACAGCTACGTATCCGATAAGTTCGTACTCGTGTTTACCTTATGATGATGACTCGTCTGCCAGCTCATCATTCGTGGTGCTCCCAGTGATCGTGCATCCGAGATCCTGTATCCTCAGCTAGGCAGCTCTAAATAGCCATGGAGGCCGGTTGTGGGTTAAAGGTGCAGTGAAGTTTTAGTCTGGCGGTTAGTCTAACGTTTTCGGGTGAACAGACAGTTTACATCAAGCGCTCCATCTTGTGAGGCGTCTTATTGAAATATTTCTATTTTGGAACAGGGACAAAAGATTAGTTAGCTATAGAGCTTTCCCTAAAACTCGATATGAGCTTAAAATCCTACTCTGGATTTGTACCTACAGTTTCATTTCTATTATTAAACAGATCTACAGCCTGCTTAGCCTAGCAATACTGACATATGGTCAGCTCGCCCGGCAGCTAAAATTGTAATAAAAGCATTGGGATCTGAACCCAGAGATTGTTTGCTTCTTTCAGAAGTTCCAACCGAGCAGCAACAGCAAGAAGGCCTTAGGTTTAGGGGGGTTGAAATCGCAGTGTACTTACTGTCACTGTTTTCACCCTCCCTGATCACGTCTTGTTCTCAGAGTGGGCTAAGAATGCACTGTAAACATGATCGATATTCTTGGGGGTTGAAATTCCAGCTGGAAGTCTGATAGATTCGTTCTCTCGCCCACCTCATGCGGGCGGCTTATCGACCATCTCATCGTTTGTCCCCTGATGTTGGTCTTACATTTAGGATCAATGTGCTCTTGGAGGCTCGCTGTGGGTTTAAGACTGCAGTGAAGCCTGCATACAGCAGGTCGTGTGTAGCTGTATATCAGCGTTGTCGTGGCTGCGGCTGCAAGTCCGAGGCATGATATTCCGAAGTCCCGTCGGCTCATTGGTGGGTTCACCTTCTGCGGGCGGATGGCTTTGGAAACTCATGTTTCTGATTTTCGCAATCAATATTAGAGGCTGACTGGAGGTCGAAATTGGAATGCTGGGGACTTCTGTCCAATCGTCCTGAAGGTTCATGGACGGCACCAACCCAGTAAATGCGCTTTCAGTTTTCAAAGCGTCAGGGAGGGTTACAAGATATGTCCCATCTTCGTTGCTTTTTCATCTGTGGAATGTCATTCGGGATTTCAGCGAACTTTTCTTCAAAGTTAATCCTCACTGAGTTTAATGGTTTCGAAAGCTCTAGGTTATTAGGCTAGGGTATTCGACTTTTTGTTAGAGGTCCAGTAGCATTACGAAGATATATCGCTTTGAGCCGACCAGCAGGCGAAGTCTCCATCTTGACATCGTCGAAGTTCTTGCTCAAATAGCTGTGCATATCTAGGTGCGTCCCTCGCGATCTTTCGTCCAAGCTCCAAGACCCCCGGTATGATCAGTTGAGACTAGTGGAACAACAATAATGAAGAAAGGGATTGGTTTTGTACGATTTGTTGTTATGACTATCGTTTTCATACCAGTGGGATAGAGTGTGGTACTGGAGATACTTGAATATTTCGTCGTAGATCTCAAAAGAAAAAGAAAGAAGTAAATTTGATAGGTATAAGTTCTTTTGTGTTGCAAGTCGACATCAAGGGTCTGCGGCCAACTACCTCTGTGGAGTGGTGTATTGGGCTGGCACTGGTGCGGGCTGTCCTTCATGACATTCGTCACAAAAAGACCGTGTGATCAAAAGTGTTGTTTTATCAAGCACAAATTGTGGGCATTTTTGTTACTAGATGTGTCACTAGCAGGCCCCGAGTAGTCACATAAAAACTATGCTCTCCCTGCTGATTTCCTCTTAGATTCACGAAATGCCTTACATGCAGGACATTCGAAGCCGTACTTAGAGACTTGGACCCGAATAAGGCAGCGTGGGCACCGCCACCAGCTGAAGGGTGTATGTTGACCATTCAGCCACTCGTCGGTGACAGCCACTCCACGCTTCTGAATGCCTTCACGATGGTACTCACGAAGATGGTCGCGATAGTGACCTCGCCGAGTGAAGGCCGCACTAGTGCAGTCTCTATAGTCACATAGGTACGTTTCCTTACTTGACTCAGGAGCATGAACATCCTTATAGTGACGTTGAAGATCGGCAGTTCGCTTGAAAGGGCGAGCAGTACATCCAGGATGAAGGCAGGATACCGGCCAATCACTAGATCCCTCTGTTGTAGCTTGCATCCCGGGCTGATCCTGTTTAGGAACCAGGATATGATGATCAGGGTAGTCCGCAGGCGATTTTAGAGTAAGTGGTAGTGAAGAACTACGTTGTGGATTATCTGGCATAGGATAACCAGGGCTGTCTGATCCATCTTCGGGACCAGAACTTCTTGGTTCATTGCTAGCAGATTCGTTTTCCCAATCTTCTCTTTCCAAATCTGGAAGAGAAAAAAGAGCTAGCTGTTCAAGATGCCAGCCAACGTGCTTGATATATTTCTCCAATCCTTTCATAGAATGTCCGCACAAATTGCAAGGATAGGAGGTGTCAGGCGGAGCCGCCCTCTCACTAATAAATGCGATAGATTTGAGCTCTTCATCACTCCCTGCTAGTAAGTGATTTTCTCTGACATGACGGGTAAGTTCTGCTTCGGCAGAGAACGACTGCTGGCATTCGAATGGGCACAACCATGATCGCCAGTGGTACTTCAAGACATGTAGCTGCCAGTTACGGCGACGGTCGAAGTCTGAATGTGATCCGATGCAGTTGGAGAAGACACATGTATATGGACGAAGGTCTCCGAAAATGTGTCGTCTATAGAAGGTGTCAGAAGGGTAGTAAATCTGATCGGCATTGGGAAACTCACTTCCATGCCATCCTGGTTTTTGCTACAATCATTCTATAGCAGAACGGGCACTCGAATACTCCGTCTTCTGCAGCACTCGGCCGCGGGGGCACTCTCAGCGTAGACGCAGCATGGTCTGTACTTGCAAAAGCAAGACCAGCCGACGTAGCGTATGATGTCTGCGTCATCCCAGCATCCGATCGAGTGTCTTCATCGATCACAGAAGTATATGTGTCAAAGTTGTTCCCTGTTTTGAACTTCTCTAGCAGAGATGAGGCAACCGTCTTGGGAACAATCTCCGTGTGGCATGCTTCAGTTTCATTGTCCGAAAACACTGATTCTATACCGGACGCTAATTTCTCGTGATGCGCATGTCTATATTTGAAGAATTGACGTCGACGGGTGATAAACTTTCCCAGTGCATCTGCCAGTTCATCGGCGATAGTGGGGAATTTGTCCCTGACGTATGCGATATCGTGCGGCTCGTAGAAGGAAATGTCTTCAGTAGGTCCAGCGCCAAGCTTGCGAAAACGCTCGTGGGGTGCTGGATTGGCGATGGCTACTGAGAGATGAAGGAGACAATCGATGGCTTCCCCTATGTCGGTTAAGAGTGTGGCAATGCCCGAATCAGGCTGTTCATCGGATTCAAGATCAGAAAAGCCGGATTCATCATCTTCGCCTGACCCAAGAGAGCAGAGCTCATAGTCTTGAGAGCTCTCATTCTGTTGGTGCCGCTCCAGGGAGAACTGGTCATCTTGGACCAGTGACGCTCCAGTTTGTAACGACTCGCATATGTCTACAAGCAGGTAGATGACTTGTTGTTGCAGATGAGCAGCTTCCCTGAGTCGATAATCGAGGGAGACAGAACCGCTTTGGTGAGCTGCCTGATTGCCGACCCACATCTTGAATCGAGTGAATTCATTCTCTATCTGATGTGCGAAGTCGTTGACTGTGGCTCCTTTCAAGACGCTATTAAGTCTGGCGGGTTTGGAAAGGGCACTCTCCAAATTTCGGAAAGACCGGAGGGTCTTTGCGACATGGCTCGCAATTGATTCTGGTTGTTGATCATGTTCAACGATATTATTCGCACCTTGCACTGAATAATAAGATGACCGATTAGTTCGTTCGGGATCATGACGATATGTCAAGCTTTGCAGAGATTTATCGGGATCGTGACACTGAAGATTTTCAACAGATCGAATCTGAAGCATGATGACTCCGATGCTTGCCCGGGATGATCGACAATTTGTTGCTTGCAAAGTCTGTTCACAACAAACGAGTGTTTAGGTGAGGTTCTGTCAGCTGAAAGAGGGGTATCTGCCTCTGCGGGTAGTGGCAAGAGTTCATTGGACTCGCAATATGCAGGCTGTCAGACTACAACCTTTGCCTCGTAACATGCAATCGAGCCTGGCATCCACGTCAGTCCTCAAGAACAAATCACCCAGACCGAAGGCCTATGCAAGCGCAGAATCCTAATTATGTCCGGGTTTGAAGTCGCTGGTATAGTCTTAGGCTCACTGCCTTTGCTCGTCACAGCATTAGAGGCCTATTGCAAGTTCATGAGAGATTGGGGCAAGGCCCCGTCAGAGTTGAAGAGCCTCAATCGCCAATTGACCACAGAGAGAGCGAAATTGCAGAACGTCTGCTATTTGCTGATCAATGATGTGGTGCCACAGGGAGAGATTGAGCCAATGCTACAAAATCCATTTGGACCTCGTTGGCGGGCTTCAGGAACCAACGACAAGATTCGCGGGATACTCTGGGACTCGTATGGCCCTTTCGAACAGACTATCACGGAGATACAAGAGGCGCTTGACAATATCATGTGTCGACTTAGAGTCCAAATCTCGCCCGATGGGCAGGTAAGATAATGTCATCTTACGGTCTACTTTGTTTGTTACTAACATTGGCTACCTAGGTCGAGTGGGTAAACAAAGGTCGCATGAACAGGGAATTGAAAAAGTTGCTATATCGCATTCGGCGTGACGACTACAAGGATGACATTGCTGTCATCTCAAAGGGCATCAGCGATCTTGAGTCGCTGGCCAAAATGAGCATCATATTCAAGCCTAGCCGAAAGAAATTGTCTCGGGGCAAGTTTTTCAAAACTCTACGAGACTTGTCGACAAGCGTATATCGAGCACTTTGCTCTAGCATCATCTGCACTCATCCCCACGACGTGAGCCTCGAGCTTTCCCCTCGTTTCATCGAGGTTGGTCATGAGTGTGAAGATGAGAAGGTCATACGGGATGCACAGTTCAAGATAGTGATATCCTTTGAGATGGTGGAGGGGCCAGCTACGAAGCGATTTTGGGACGAGGTCAACATCAAGACAGCAACATCGATCGCAACAATAGAATCACCAGCTTGTCTATCACAGCCCCAGGTAAAGCGTAATAAGAGGGTTGCATTCGACATCAGGCAAAGATTGCCATTCATGAACTCATCCAGCTCAACACACGGAGTTGGGTCAGTTACGGCAACGATAACCCGTCCCATCACAGATATTGCTTTCACCAGAACTTACCCCGAGGACGGCAGGCAGAAACAACCTCTTGATCTTTGCATAGCTCTGAAAAATGCAAGGACTACGCGACCAATTTGCTATGGCCATCTCATCGACAAAGACTGCGTTAATCGACAATTCCAAGTATGCCCACTGGGAACGACAGTCAACAGTGATTCCTGGTCAGTAGTCACTCTAGACAACATTCTAGAAGGCAAGGAAGGACTGAGGCGGCTAGTTTCTCTTACCGAAAAGGTTGAGCTTGCACTTGCAGTTGCCTCAAGTGTTCTCCAACTTAGCAAGACACCGTGGCTTCCGGAAGACTTGACAAGAAAGAATGTGCACTTCTTTCGAAAAGATGATTCCCTTTCGTACAAATACCCCTTTCTTCTCCGGAACTTCCCAGCGAATCCAGTACAGCTTCCAAACACTAGACGGGGATGCCTCGATCTGAATAATCCCACACTTTTCGCGCTGGGTGTTATTCTGCTTGAAATCATCCTTGGTCAGTCTCTTGAGCAACTTCGACCTCCTTCGGCGCAATTGATTGATGGCGATCATGATGGCATCATTCGTGACTATATTGCTGCGCACAAACTGTTGGAAGGAGTTTCTTCGACCATCC
Source organism: Fusarium caatingaense (assembly GCA_013624355.1). Taxonomy (NCBI): domain Eukaryota; kingdom Fungi; phylum Ascomycota; class Sordariomycetes; order Hypocreales; family Nectriaceae; genus Fusarium; species Fusarium caatingaense. The sequence continues at coordinate 64,772 of JABKKP010000220.1, forward strand.
CGGCCTATCAGGCTGTCATCCAGAGATGTATTGACTGCACTGATACTCGTGGACTGGACGATGATGCGTTTAGACAAGAGGTGTACAACGATGTTGTTATGGAACTTGAAGCTATGGTTGACTCGACGAAGATTGGTATGTAGAAGAACTCGGAGGTCAAAAAATACATGTTGGGAATATTGACGGAACTCTGACTTGGCACTTGAATATCTATTGAATGCCAGGTGGCTGAGTCTCGCGCAGAGTTGTAGAGGTAGAGTTTTGTTCCTTTGATTTGTAAGGATACACCATTCCATGTACTTATAGGCCGGGAATAACATAGATACTACGATTCCGAAGCCAAAACCAGGCACGGTGGACCCATGTTTTCTAGCAGACTTCTGACCTCAGACCAGGCTTAGCTACAGTTCAAGTGGACACTTATCAAGTAGACGCCAATCTAGATTCGAGAGTGACAAAGCCTTGTCTGTTCTTCCTTGCTATTCCCGAGAGTGAGGCTCTGTATAAGCCCTGAAACCAAGACGCCCAGACTCGGCATCAAGAATATCATTTCTGGTATATGAGCCATAAATGTAATCTCACAGAACATCTTAAATTCAACGTATAAAGCTCTTCTAGCTTTCGAAATATTTCAACTCTGGATCCTCAGCTTCTGGCCCCTTCATTCTCTCATCGGCATAAGAAACAGCAAAGGCCTTAAACGCATCCAAATCAAACTCCGCCGCCCACCCCTTCTCCTGGAGTGCCCGAATAGCATCATTGATCCACGTCACGGAACTTTGCTGCGGATCGGTATTCTTCACCGGCAACGGAATCCCTTGAAAGAATTCTCCCAGCTCCTCACCCGAAACATCTTCCGGGATCTCGCCGATTACAATCCGTCCTAGCAGTTTCTCATGTCTCCGTGGCGTGATATCCAGCTCTGACCGGAACCACCAGTCCATGGTGGGATTGTTCATGCGAAACGTCACGGGATTGATGTGCGACGCATCAGTAGCATCAAACGAGTGAACATTCTCTGCCTCGCCAGGTGACGGTATGATCATGATGCTCCAGTGGTAAGCCTGCTTGTCGAAGACTCGTCGAGCATTTCCGACGGAAAAGTGGTCTCGATGGTGTAGAGCAACAGTGACGAGTTGGACCATGACTAGCCATTATCATCAGCCACCAAAACTACACACATCTTAGAGAGTTTATTGACTCACCTTTCTTGACAGTCGCGTAAAAAGAGTTTGAGATAGTTTCTGACCGCCAGAATGATTTGGCCACGCGGGGTGGCTACTTCAATGGGAAGTGATTGGCCTTAATCCACTGTCATGATAGCCGAGAGTCTACGAATCAGGATCCGTTATACATGGTAGATCGCGATATTGCCTCCGCTTTTGACAACACACGTTTTTGAGGCTGCAAAACTTGATATAACTCAATTTTTATAATACCACGTTTTATGGCAGTCACAACGTGTCGGTCTTGAAATTTAAACTCAATTAATTTTGGAGAAGAGATAAGGTCAAGAACTGGAGCTATTGTGTGGGTCGGTGCTAGTGAGATGGATCTCTCTGAGTGTTTCGTGATGAGTTCTTTGTCTTGAAATTTTCATGGTTGCTCGTCATGGTTCGCCAAGATCAGAAATTTCATCACAGCATTTTTGGCGATAATCGGTCTCAACGCCTGTGAAGTTATCTACAGGTTTTCAAAGCTGCTGTCTTGAACAGAATTATGAATACTCTTTATTATCGACTGAATAAAACGCAGTTATTTCGTCGTGAATGTCTCTGAAACCTGATGGAGTCTCATCGAAGCAGGCGCCCTCTGTTGCATCAAATCAGCCATGGGATTTTTACTGGGTCAAGATAAGTTACTGTCTGAAATAAAGTTAAAGCATGTTGATTCATATGGTATTTTGAGAATGTCAAGATCATAGGAGACAATATAGAGTATAGATACTAAAGTCCTTCTTTAGACATCGATATCTATAAGTCTCAATCCATATACCTCTTGCTGAGTAGCATTAGCCCCTGGACGTCTAAGCATAACTCGACACTCCTCTAGATCTGTTATAGCCTCCTCATCTGCCCCTATAGGCGCGGCCCTTAGCCTTTCAACTACCTGCTGATCTACCACAGCTAGTCGCAGGAAGACCAGAAGTGGAGCGCTAGTTGGTAAATCCCCATTACGTCGAGAAGCGCAGAACCCTAAAATGAACATACCAGAAAGTACTAGTATGAGGAAACCATATGGAATCAGGCGGAGTGGTTGGTCTAAAGAGTACGTCGCAGCAGGGTTGATTATTGTTACCGGTGTGTCCATGAAGCTGTTGTTTCTAGACAGGAGGGAAAGCGTGATGTTTTTAAGAAGGTCTTCGAGGATAGGACCAGAGATATTGAGGTGTGCCGTTCTTGGGTACGAGGGCGTCCAGGCTGGGGAATATGGCGTGGGGGTGTATTTCGCCAATGCGGATTGAAGTACCCTGGTGTTTATGACGCAAGCGCGTTCTGTGCCTGTGATACAGGTCAGTATGTTTTGTAAGACGTAGTCTAGTTAGCAACATACCATAGGAACTAACAGCACCACCCATGGCACTAACGAGAGCGTCAAGCAGGGCATATATGTTATTAGCCCGGTACGCCCATCCTAACGTGACGCCAGACTTGAGAACAAAGTCATCTGTAAACGAGGTCCCGTTATCGCTTTGCGCAAAACTTAGTGCACCGGGAACAGATGCTCGGATTGGCTCCAGCATTTTCGTGGCGTTGGTATGAACGCTCTGAGTACCATTCTGAAATGATATATCAAACGTATAATTGGCGAACCAGGCACTACAGCTCAAGCTCTTCAGTTGTTGTGCATTGTATGTGCTGAATTCCTCGACCCATTCCATATCGAGTTTAAGCGTACTGTTTTTGGACCCGTCCTCTTTGTTTAGAACAGCAACATAGTTAACACGCTCAGGGTCAAAGTCGGCAGAGGTTAACGTTGTTTTCGAAACATTTCCATATCTGTCGAGGGCAGCACCGACAACGTCCGAGGAAACGTTGTCTTGGCATTGAAATGCTGGGCCTGGCATTGTAACTCTAAAATAGCAGTCACGCCCGCCGCAGGGCGATGGGAAGTCAATATGACGGCCCTCAAGCAAAACGGTCTCGACGAGCCCCTTCACCTCATCCACTGCCCATCTGGTTTAACAAGGTTAGATATATGATTCTAAAATTGGATGGGGGTGGCGTGCTTGCAACCGTCATGGAACTCAACCTGACATAGCGAATTGGTGACTATTCCCCGGAACGAGGTATCGTTCTTGCCTCGGAAATTGAAATCGTACCGACTGACGGGCAAATTGGTGGTGGATTTATACGGCCTGTATTCGACGACCAATGCGGCTGGGACCCATATCAGCAATGCTGGCAACGCGATAATCAGGATGACAGCGAAGGTGATAGTTGGACCTCGTGCTATCAACCTGAGGGAGCTAAAAGAGACAGGAAGCGAAGGCAGTGACGCCACTACTTGGAACTGCTCGAATGTGAGTGAGCTCCTTTGCATCATGTCCCATCGTAGTACTCCTATTATCATTCCCAGGTAGAGGACCGTGAGGCCTCGAATGGCGAACAAGAATATGTTTGAAATGGTTGTCACCCATTGCTGGCGTGTATAGGGTCCCTCCCGCTTGTTGTCAAGGTAATAGAGGTAGAGAACGTGGCCTATGGCCAGGACCGCTACGGTAACTATGCTCGGAATCATAATCAGACAAGCAGTTTTGAGTAGACACTTGGACTTCTTACGAAGATTCAAGAACATAGTGATTATCTGTGACTTCCACAGAGTTTCGAGTGTCGTTACCCATCTTCTTTGACTGGTTAGTGGGACTTGTTGGCTTTGGCCAGAGCTGGGATTGGCTGTCATATTAGAAATCAAAGCAGTCTGTATATAAATAAAGATATATTTAACAGAAGAGCAAGCTTATCATGGAAACTTTAGGGAAACCGGTATTTATTATATAAGGGCTATTTCTTTCTTCCTATAACACTTCCTACGATGAGCGAGAGCAGTATGCCTTGTTGAAGTGGAAAAAAGAATGTGGTGGCTGAGAGACGCATGACAGCGCCAGACAAGCCAGAGTGACATGTGCCTTGGTTGCAAATGGTGAAATAGCGTGATGGCTGAGATACACATGCCTGAGCCAATGCCACTTGTTGGAGTTAGACACCACGCTTGTTCAAACTGAGCTACCCTATTCCGCGGAAACGGACTGCAGTAATGGTAAGAAGATTGAGGCCAAAGTAATAGCTTGATGTATTATTCTGCAATACGTTTTTCGTCACACGGAAGCGATAAAAAATAACCGCAGAAGATTTTTCACTCACGGTAAAATTCACCAGGTCAAGACTATCAAGGAAAACAATGCAATGCTGTCGTCTTGACTCTGGAGCTGTGAGTGTATAGGGTAGCCAAAATGCTTCGTACTAATAGCTCGTGAATACCGACCTGGTCACACAAAACCTGAACAATGCACTCAAATAGCATATTCTGTTTCAGTAACTGATATTTATAGAGCTTAGTACTCGGAACAAAGACCTCATTGAAGCCCAGCAACGTGGTCCAAGGCCGCGGCCAACTGCAAGCACTTCAACGTACGCCAACCAGACACATCCATCTAAGCGCCACCAAACACACGAAACCGTCCAAGAAACACTCAAACATGTTATCAATCCTCAAAACCTCGGCATGTAACTCCAGTGCATGTGCATATGCACATCGACGATGGCTTCAAAGCGTAAGCAGCCATCTGCAAGCTACGTTTCAAGAAATTCGCCACACAAAAAAAGCCACGAAGTTTAAAGGCAAAGCGCAAACCCACAAGGCTGGAACATGAACATCACCAACGGAATTGTGGAGGCAAGTTAACGGGAGTATTTCCACTTCTGGATTGAACTCGGGATGGCACTTTGGGCGCACAGAAAAGAGAGGTCAAAGCTGTTAATACGAACTAACTGCCCATTGAGCTTGTAAGAGTAAAAAAGAGAGTTTCACAGCGTTCGGGTGATGGCTGATACGGATATTATCCGTAGACAAGTCGCTGATTGTTTACGATATCTGGATAATCCCCGAGAGCGCTTGTGTAAATGATCGTCGTTGGGTTGCAGTTGAGGCATAAACACACCGATGCGGGCAATTATGTGTTTCAAGCTACTCTTCAAAGCGCCGAGTTCTTGTACAGTACAGTATTTCGCATCAGTATCGAGATTGCAAGTCAGCTGTTGGATGTAGTGGCTTATTTAAATAAATTGACTACTTGAAGATCAAAGACCATCAATTAATGCACAGAGAAAGTAGAAGCTATCGAGACCCGTGCATTGAGCGGCTCGTTTCAGATTGCCATGCGCCGTAATGCATGGAGACTAGAGTAGTCTTGGCTCCCCGCTCTACGAAAGCATTAAATTGAAATTGTGCAGTACAGTACATAACAACGAGGAGTCGGGTCCCAGGTCCGCACATCGAAGCTTCCATGAAACCTTCTCTACCTTAGGGTGGAAAAGCTAGTGAGCGCCCCCCCTGAGCTTGGGAGATTGGATGGGACTCCATGATGTCAACGCAAGGGAGGAATTGCATTGCATTTTGCTTCTTTTAAAGGGTCTTTGTTTGTTCTTTCTTGGCGGGTATTCTCGGGGATTTACAAGAGGAAATCTCATGATAAAAAGAAAACATCTGCTGAGGCGAATAGTTGCTTTTTGCAACAAGAGAAAAGTCAAGAGAGACATAAAAGATGAGATCGAATTGGATCTTGACTTGACTAATCGATTACTGTACTGGGAGGTGACTAGCCGCCGCCAGTGCGTACATGGCGTTACTTTGAACGGTAGATTGAGCCCAAGATAAGTGCAAGTTGAATTGCAATTGCTACTGTCTCCCATCATCTATCTCCATATCTATATGTCATTGACTGGTGGGGGTCAAAGAGGTCAAGTCAAGGTAACGCGCGTCAAGGATCTCCTCGGGCCGTATCATCATCTAAATAAATTGCAGTGCGAACTCATCGCTCGTCCAACAGAGACTTCATCAATTCATGCAACGTCGGGTCCTTATCCTTCCAGAAGGGAGGGGGAACCAGAACCACACCACCAACACGGAAACCCATTCTGACGGATTCAGGGGCTTATCCCATGTCAAGCCAAAAGCCCATAGAAAAAGCCCCTCTTTCTGCTGCCCTCTTTTGGGCGTCAACTTTTCACTGTTGCTTTCCCATGTGACAATTGGTACAGTTATTAGCTTGCTGAGCTAGTCTCCGGCGATGGTCCGGTCAAGCATTTAATGGAGTGAATTGGGATTAGAAGACCCCTGTTGAGCCCTGAATCATAAAAAGCATGGATTAGAAGTGGTTTAGTGAAATGCTTGGTAACACAAATCAGTTACCGATCATTTTTCTTTGCTTCTTCAATTGAATTATTGGGTGTTGTCCAGCCAGTCATGGGGTAAAGAAGATCAGGGTCTTGGGCCATTGAACAGCGGGCACGATTCATGCATTTGCATTTGCATCTGCGTCTATGATCAAGGGACCATCTTCTAGAAACCTTCTTTTGCGTGAAATCAATATCATTCGTCATGACATCTGTGACAAGGAAATAAAGAAATATCTCTCATACACAAAGACCGGAGACAAAGAGTGAGAGTTCAAGTATCTATCTGACTTGGGTTAGTTTGAAACAAAAAGTCAACTGGGGAAAGAAAGAGCTGGAGCTGTTAATGCCCAAAGAAAGATGCACGTCCCCTAAAAGTGAAAGTCGAACAGTCACTCAGGTCGTCGCACGGACTCCATCGGCTAGAGTTGCGCCCTGCAATACAGTGTCGACTGTGCTACATCACGCACAGTCCGTTTGAACAGGGTCTGATCCCCTATTTCCCCTCCAGATGTCACAACCGATTGAGGCTGTGATTCTCGTTCAGAACAAGAAAAAATCAAGAGTGAATGAATGTTCGAGTCAGATCTAGTTCATCGAATCACATTCACAATGTCAACTCATTCACTACGCAAGCGTTGTCAGCACAGCGCCTAAAGTACCTTAAGAGAGACACAACTGGACCCTCCACTTCCAGCTCCAGCGTCAAGCAAGACCCCCGCTAAAACAGTACAGTAGCGCTTCCGGCCGCAGCTCCCAGCTCTTTCCCACACTGAGCCCAGTCCAATCCGTTCTCTTCCTCCTTTAACCATCTGCCGTTTGGTTTAACCTAAATCAACGCCCAGCCCAGCCCAGCCTCGTCCTGTGTCTGTCCCCTTTGACTGACCCAAACTGCGGCCAAAGAAACAACGTGCAGTGCAGTACCAACTTTAAACTTCCTGGCGATTAATTAATTTTTTTCTGTTCCTCCTCAAAATCCATTTCACATCGGAATACTTGGCCCGCCTGCCAGAATCAGAATATCTATCTATCTATCTTCTTCTTCAACGCCCGGCATCGTCGATCCGCTTCTCTGAACCCCCCCCTTCGATCGCTCCACCGCCTGACCCCCCGAGACCACCACCTCTACACTCTCAACCAGCCATCACCAGGCCCGGACGCAAACTACTGTACAGCTTGTGAGAGGACGATCCGCCCATTTTTATCCCTTGTCAACGACTTCAACCTCTACGACTCTTCTCAACAAACTCGCTTCAAAAATCAAACCCCCTTTACCCCGCCTGTATTGTCTTGGGTTCGGTCTTGACTGCGAAAAATACCCAACGTGCGCAAGCCCGAGTCTCAAGCCTTCGATTTCACCGCCGAATGACGTCGAACCGCTCGTTGAAACGTTCCTGAGTCGACGCCAAGCGACCATCCCTAGACATTCAACATCCGCAACCTTGATCCGCCGGGCGCAACCTCCCTCGACAAACCTCTTCGTCTGCTCCCTGCCGCCGCCCGCCGCCTTTTCGTTCCTCCCAAAACGCTCCTCTCGACGGATGGCGTAGAAGGCTATGGCCCATGCCCCGTTGCTACGAAATAATACAACTCCGGCCTTTCAGCCAAACTCCAACGGATTCGGTGGCCTACCGCAGACCAGTATGAACCATGCGCCGCGCGCCAGCCAGCTGTCGGGCTCGACAGCCTATGCTGGATCAACAGCTTCCTTGAGCTCTCTAGCTACCGCCACTACCGCCACACCAGTGAATGGCGGTCCTGTCCAGGCCACGACCAACATTATCAACCAAAAGGCCGATGCCTCGCGATCATTGTACCAAATTTGTATCTCGCTCAAGCAGCGTCTAGCTCAGGTCCCCGGCTTCGGCCCTTATCTCGACGAGCTCGACCCCAACGATCCCGTCGATCCACTATGGAACCTCTTTCGATCTGGATACCCTCTGCTTCTCATTTACAATGCCCTGCGACCCAACGAGGAGCTCAAGGTCGATGTCTCTGGCGCTAACGAAGCCAAGAAGTCCAAGATCGCCATCTTTAAATTCGTCCAGGCCTGCATGAAGGATCTGGAGATTCCCTCCTCTCACAGCTTTGTGATAGCTGACTTGATGGGTAACGACACAAGTGGCTTTGTCAAGGTTGGTAGCTCTTTGTGTGTTTTTGGAACTAAGCTTATTGTGATTATAGGTAACTCAGGTTGTTAACTACGTCTTGGACCGAGCAGAGGAACGCGGCTATCTGCTCCAGGCTCTACCTTCTTTCGACGATGGAAGCAGCGAGCCCACCGGTGGGCAAATGACATACCGAGACCACATTATTAGGGAACTTGTCGATACCGAGCGAAAATACGTCCAAGATTTGGAGAACCTGCACGATTTGAAAAAGACGCTCGAACAGCAAGGCGCAATCCCTGGCGATACTCTCCATCAGATCTTCCTCAACATCAATGCTATTCTCGATTTTCAGCGCCGATTTCTGATTCGAGTTGAGACGACCAACTCCATGCCCGCTGCGAACCAACGATGGGGAGCTCCATTTGTTATGTACGAGGATGCGTTCGAGATCTACCATGCCTTTATCGCAAACCAGCGCAAGGCCGCGCAGGTTGCCAACCAAGTTTTCGACAAGATTCAACGTTCTTCGCATCCCGTGGCAGCCGATTTCAACACCCTCGATGGTTTCCTGCTTAAGCCTATGCAAAGACTGGTGAAATATCCTCTATTGCTCAAGGTGGGTCAATGCGCTTCAAGAATTGATCAGCAACTAACATGCAACAGGATCTTAACAAGAAGAGCGAGGATGACGAAGTCAAAGCAGACTTGACTAGCGGTTGCGAAGCTGCTGAGCGAGTCCTGTCCAAGGCTAACGAGGCAGTGAACCGTGATCTTTTGGATGAAGCTGTTGAGGAGCTCACTAGTCGTGTGGAGGACTGGAAGAGCCACAAGGTGGAGCAATTCGGCAAGCTTCTCTTGCATGGTGTGTACGGAGTCATCACTGGAAAGACAGACCAAGAGAAGGATGTAAGTTGGCTTTTCAAGTCCATTCGACCTTTACTAACGCTTCCAAGTACGAAATCTACCTGTTCGAGTCTATCCTTTTGTGCTGCAAGGAAATCTCATCAAGCAAGAGCAAGGATAAGAAGGACAAGTTACGTTCAGCAGGCCCCAAGGTTCGAAACAAGAACGCCAAGCTTCAATTGAAGGGTCGAATTTTCATGACCAACGTGACCGACATCGTGTCCTTCACCAAGCCAGGTGAGTTATGAAGTTCAGGTGGTCCGATCAGTGAAACTGACTTAAGAAGGCAACCACAGCGTGCAGATTTGGTGGAAGGGAGATCCAGGTGTTGAGAACTTTGTCATCAAGTTCTTGAACGAGGAAACTTTGAAGAAATGGGTCGCGACTCTGGAAACCCAGAGGAAGCATAATGCGCCGCGCCAATCATCGAACTCGGACACGCTTTCAACTGACTTTGCCTGGACACGCGACCAAGTAGCCGGTCTGGAGAACCCTTACCTACAAGAGAACGACGAGGACGATGATGACATCGGTCCCGCGACAGCACCTGCTGGTTTTACTGGTGGTACTCATCCCATGAGTCTGGGCCCTCGAACAGCTTCCAGCAGCAACCTTCGTGCTCGAGCAGGAACTGGCGAGAGTTCAGCATCACTTGCCGGTATGGTGAGAGCTCCTCCACCGAGGTTCCCTCTGCCTGCACCACCCGGATCACTCAGCCTTCAGACACAACCAAACGGTGCTCACTCACCTGGTGCCTGGGCGGGCGACAGTTACTTCTCTCCTGTCACTGAGTCACCAGCGTCCACAAGGACGAGCACCACCAGCGGAATGTTTACGACACCTCAATACGGATTCCCCAAGAGTGCTACGCCTAACCCGCAACAATGGGAAGATGCTCATGGCAACCGATACACTGCTCCCGCGATGCCCCGCGCTCCATCTCGTGATGGTCCTTCACCAAACCCTCAACGCAACCCTCGAGGACCTTCTCTGCCAGCGATGGCCTCCAACAGCCAGGCCGCTTTGGCAGCACAGCACAGGAACCGCTCTTACAGTACACCCGATATTAACGGACCTGGAATGCCACGCACTCGTCAACCTAGCCACGGAAACATCCCTGCAGTGCCTGGAATCCCCTCGCATTTGCACCCTGGCCACGCTAATAACATTTCTCGAGATCAAACAGGCTCACCAAGGAATGATCAGCCAACTCGAGCCCAGACAAACAGCCCAGGTGCTCAGCGAGAACGCATGCACAAGCCTACAGGAAGTGTGGGCGGTAGCATGAACCATTTCCCTGCTCAACCGGTTCACCCACGATCCATCACACCAGGCGGTGGAAACCAGCAACTCCGCGTCGATGCCGCCGCTGCAAACTCACGAACAGTGTCTCCAGCCCAAGGCACAGCAACAATGCCACCACCATCAGCGTCACTGAGTCCCGACATGCCTCTACCAACACAACTCAAGGTTCGAGTGAATTGCGAGTCAGGCAACTACGTTACTCTGGTCGTTGCTTTCAACATCACGTACCAGTCTCTAGTCGACCGTATCGATGCCAAGCTTGCCCGCTTCACAGCTAGCAGCATTAGCAAGGGCATGCTCAAGCTTCGATACCGCGACGAGGACGGCGATTATGTTGCTATTGAGGGTGATGACGATATCCAGATCGCCTTTACCGAGTGGCGCGAGAATGTGTACTCTGGAGGCGTGGGAGAGATAGAGCTCTTCTGCGTCGGCGACACCGCCTAGACCGCGCGCGCAAGATAGATTTCTTCGCCTAGACGACGCGTGTTATATAGAGCTCTTCTACACGATCGACACCCCGGAGAGAAAAGGTAGCATTGTGCTTGGGATACCCACGGATCATTACCGCATTTTTCGGCGCACGGCAAAACAAAACACAAAAAAACCATCATATATCATGGCACGATAACGAATAAGGGCGTCTGGAACGGTTGGCCGACATCATACCATATAGACACGGCAAGCGAAACTCGACTTTTCGAAAAACAACTCATCATCTCCTTTTATCTAACGAGACATTGCCAACTCGAGCCACTCTTTTGTCCAAACGAGACGCACTTTTCTTTTGGGTTATTTTTTGACGGGCTGTCTTGCATAGAATGGTTTCATCATTCTTAGCACGTCTCGTCATACACTTCCCATCGTTCAGTACTTGCATGGGATCATTTACACATTTTCTTTTTCATGGGTTCGGCGCTTTAATAAGATTTGGGGGCGTTTCTGTCGTTCTTTTTCTTTCTCTTCTTTTTGTTCATCTCCGGGGTGTCGTTTATATGATGGGTGTGCGCTCATGATGGGTAGAGGAGTAGCAGCAGTTATAGTTAGAGCGTGATTTGCAGATAGGTAGTTGAATGCAAACACTTTGAATGAATGAACTTGTCTTTGTGATGTCGTGCATGAACGAGTTTGTCCCTTGTGAAGTACGCGGTTGAATTTTGATGGTCGGGTGTTTGGGTCTTGAGTTGTAGTCATTCGTATTGTATTGTACAGTATTTGTACACATCTTCTATCCTCGTGGTATTGTTATACATCTTGATATCTTCCTCTGCTCATCCAAAGTAGCGCTCTTTTTCTACCGACGCCCCTGTTCCATCCAGTCGTGAAGTGCTTCGTTGTACGTCTGCTTCCCCAGTCGTGCCATGCGTCAAACCCTGTCCGTCGCTTGTCTCTATCTCTTCGGTCCCATCTATTTCTGCTTTCGGGGTCCGGTCATGTACTTTTGCATACGCGCCAAATGGTAGTTGATAGTATTCGTAGGCGCAGGAGGAGCCGCGGGACCGTCCATGCATTTGCGGAGTTGGTTTTCTACTGCTGCGCAGCCTGTTGCGTTGTAACCTGCTGAAGCCCAGCATGCTGTTGCACCATTAGCCCTTGATCTTCCCTTGTATGTATTCCGTCCGTGCGATCTCATTATACATCCAATCGTGATCTTCTGCGTGCAATTGTGATCGGGCAGCTAGGAACATTGGGGACCTACCGAGAACACTAGACATGATAGCAATGCATGGATTCTCGACCTGGCGCTTGGGGTTGTGCACCCGCAGAGTCTTCAGGGGAGGGAGACGAATGGGTTTATGACGGCCGGCCATTTTCGCGAATCGCTGGGGAAATTAATTGATCGACGACGAGCGAGACGAGACTGGGTGAGGGTCGTGATGCTTGATGGAGTGGAAAGTTTGGAGTGGGGTCACGTGCGGAGTGGAGTGATAAGATAATGCACGTATCGATAAGCTTTCCTGGCGGGCTTGGGAGTTAAGATTGATA